>OZ029928.1:20315685-20428185 GCA_964023275.1 Norana najaformis
ACTCAAAGGAACCTACGCAGGGAACTCAAAGGAACCTACGCAGGGAACTCAAAGGAACCTACGCAGGGAACTCAAAGAAACCAACGCATGGAACTCAAAGGAACCTACGCAGGGAACTCAAAGGAACCAACGCATGGAACTCAAAGGAACCTACGCAGGGAACTCAAAGTAACCTACGCGTGGAACTCAAAGGAACCAACGCATGGAACTCAGAGGAACCTACGCAGGGAACTCAAAGTAACCTACGCGTGGAACTCAAAGGAACCAACGCATGGAACTCAGAGGAACCTACGCAGGGAACTCAAAGGAACCTACGCAGGGAACCGATAGGAACAGAAGAGGAAGCAGAAGAAGTCCCTTAAGAGGCGGTCAAGAGTTTAAAGTGTTGGCGACTTCATGTTTCTTAGCCTCGGCATATGAGGGCGACTGGCCAGCCCTTTCCCCACCGCCTGATCTTCCAACTGACAGTGTACGGGCAGTGTACTCGTTATAGGTGAGTTGGATAGGGGCGTCAGTGAATCCGAAATCTCGAATCGCAAATATCTTCCATGGACGAGATTTGAAGCCCAGAACTTCCGACTGACAGAAGAGCACTCTGACCACTGGACCACCCGAACCCTGAAGGCTGAGGCAACAGGAAGACATGAGGAGCAGATGACGTCGGAAGGAGTTCGTTTACTAAGCCAATCTGTGTCTTCTAATTCACTCGGTGTCTTCGCATTTATCTAGCGCCAACTGTAGTCTCGACTTTATTATTCGCCGCCGCTACCGATAGAGCGATTCGTGGCCATTTATGAGGCGCCGTTTCCAGCGCATCTTGCCATCCAACTATCTACAACTGACGCACAAAACCACGTCTGATTCTCGCTGTCTTTCACTTCCCGCCCAGTTCTCGCCCAGTTCTCGCCCAGTTCTCGCTCCGACGACAACGTCATTTGCACGTCAACGTGTCGGTAAACGTGATTAGGAATTTCCTCAACGGGATGACCAGCTCCAAGGTTGCGGCGAGAATGACCAGTGTATAGAATCACAAAGCCTCGATGCAGGTCATCGCTAAGTTCTGTTGGTAACCATGGCTACGGTTGCGATGGGAAAATAGGACTGAGTGGCCAGAAAAACAATCACGAGTGCAAAGATGGCAACAATTAACTCCTTTCGAAACCTTTTTCCTCCTCTCGACACTTAAACACTTGTCAACCGCAGATACTCTTTTAAACAGCACGTTGTACTGAATGTATTGTTGCAAGCAGAGCGCTTTAAACCAGAAGGTGTCTGTCTGTCTGTCTGTCTGTCTGTCGTGTGATGGTGGTTGTAGCTTTGTCGTTGTGCTAATAGTAACTGTAGTAGTAGGAACCTTGTCACTGTAAAATCGTAAATCTCGAAGAATATGTATGGGAAGCGTTTATCTTTCGAGCAGCCTCAGCAGCAGCAGCAGCAGCAGCAGCAGCAGATGCTGTGAATGGTGTTGGGTCGTTTTAGGAGTGTCAGTCAATCACAGGTAAATGGGAGAATTCATCTTCATCAATCAGCTGACGACAACAGGTGTTGCGCGGCGACCCGTAACATATGTCCAGTGCTGTCCACTACTGACCAGATGGTCCAGCTATCTTGTCCAACATCTGGACACGGTCAATGGTGTCCTCTTATGGCAACGATCTATTCTCAGCGTCACATCGATTGTCGACTGGTCATGCATTCGTCCGTCCGTCCGTCCGTCCGTCCGTCCGTCCGTCCGTCCGTCAGTCGATCCTTCATGAGATTCAGAGCCGAGAATAAATTGCGCTGGTGAGGGTCTTCTCTGTCGCATTCTTCCTCAGTTCAACGTCTCTGTATTTTCATTCGAATCAGACGAAACGAAAGGAGCTGAAAAGTCAACGGACTTCAAGGCAGCGACTGACAGGTAACGACGAAACTTGCAGCTCCAACATCAAAGGCTCCGCCAAAGATGAAGAACTTGCCGCCGATGTTAAACGATGAGCCTTCGATCAAATGGAGTCGAGAACTAAATTTAAATTCGTAGAGAAGCGAGTCTTAAGTCAGTTCTGCAGAAACTGAGAGACATTTCGTGGCTGGAAATGTTCCGCAGAAATGACACGAGACTTCGGAATCAAAATCAGGGCTCGAAGCGTAGAATTCTGTTAACACAATCACGTGTTTGGTTCGAGCAGAGGGTTACGAAGAAACTAAAGTCGTGGCAACGACTGTAGCCAACTAAGAACCAGTCATCGAGACTGTCGTCATCTGCTGGAGTCTTTAATGCGGATCGGTGAACGTCTTTACGCTTCAGTGGCTCTCACGATCACTCGTTGCCATGACGACTTCTGTTAATTAAAGAAGTACGTGGTGCTCTGAATGCGTCGTTGGACATCGAGGAATGTGCCGCGTTTTATGTGCGTTGGTCCTTTTGTTTGCGGAGGGAGGAATAGGAACAGCAGAGGTTAAAGGTCACGTGAAGGAGTTGAGGTACGGACGGACGAGTGGCCTTGACCTCGACTGTCGTCACGATGAACTCATTCGGATCGTCTCGGAGAGGCTCGGTTACTCGGCCGTTGGTCGCGGCAGAGGGTGGGGAAAGGGGGCATGCAACCCCCGCCCGATGTGTAGCGTGCCCTACTCGCTGGCCAGCTGGTTCTGCCGAGGACGAAGCTCGTGCCATGGAATGCCCGTCGAGCGAAGACCACTACATCGGTTGACCTGTGGAAGCGACTTCACCAACTGCCTTCGCGTCGAATACAACTGCGTCAAGAGTAAGTCCTCCCCTTGTCTCTCCCTCGTCTTCTTTATATAGCGCCTTTTAACAGAAACGTTTCATCTATGGCGGTTCAAATAATAATAATAATAATAATAATAATAATAATAATAATAATAATAATAATAATAATAATAATAATAATATCGATAATGAAGGATTGCGATTTCGTTGTTTCCTAAATTCTTTTCTTTAGGAACCGATTTAAAAAGTAGCGGAGAAAGGAAAGACAGAGAAAGGAGTTCATTGAAGGGAATAAGAATGGAATGAAGTTTTGCGCTTCTGTTGTTTTGGGTCAAGTCATCTTGTGTCATGTAAAATCATCTCGTGTCATGTAAAGTCATCTCGTGTTATGCAAAGTCATTTCTTGTTATGTAAAGTCATCTCTTGTTATGTCATGTCATTTCAAGTCATGCTATTTGACGTCATGTCATTTGGTGACCTTCTGTAGAACGGTCTCTGATGAACATCTGTTCGAGCGCCATCAACCGTGACGTTTCATCTGGTTCCATCACAAGCCCCGCCTTTCCCGACATGTATCCACTGAGGCGGAACTGCACTTGCCTACTGGCCTCTTCTGGGAGCGGGAAGGTCGTGCTGAGTAGTTCGTTCTTTCTGCTGCGCTTCAGTGAACCGTGTCGCGACTGGCTGAGTATCCGGTTGGATGGACAGACGCAGGAGCAGGAGGAGATGGAGCGTGACAGCAGCAAAAGATGCGGTTATCTGCCGCACATGGATCCAGTTGAGGGAAGAACCATCGTCATCAGATTCCACTCGGATGACAGCGATCAGGACATGGGCTTCTGGATGCATTTCGCAGGTCAGTTCATCAGATTCAGTCGCACGCAGGGCTGCTGCTGCTGCTGCTGCTGCTGCTGCTGTCTACGATGATGTGACGAAGATGATGATGATGTTGATGATGACGATGAAGATGATGATGATGAAAATGATGATGACGAAGATGATGATGATGATGAAGATGATGATGATGATGATGACAGAACAGGAGATTGAGTTCTTTGCCCAGAGTTGAACAAGAGTCTCTGCATTGGTCCTGCAGCTGGGCTGCTGTTCCATCCCCTTCTTACTGACAGTGGCACCAGTTGATCGATCTGTTGCAGGAAGTTGTGCTCTACAAAAACTGATCGACTGACCACAGTGTATCAATCTGACCCGTCGACTGATACAGCGTAATGAGGTGTGTGGACGATGTACACATTTGTTAGACGCGTCATATGAGCGAAATCTAGAGTGAACTGATGCATTCTTAATTGATGTGGTCTTCTCTTTTCAGCCACTGATCCGAGTTCAAAGGTCAGCGTCAAGTGTGAACGTCATGCGTACGAAGCATACGACAGGACATCGTCCAGACCCATCACCACCACCATCACAACAACCCCCACCACCGACCAGACGACCATCTTGTCACCTGCCCCAGCAGCCGACGATGGCACTTGGACGAGCACCATCGCAGAAGAGAGAAGCTCTGAGACGACCACTCCAATTGATTCTTCCACTGTCCCTGCTCAGGGAGGCTGGACTCAAACAGCGATCAGTGCGCTGAAGCACAACACCCACGAACAGAATACGTGGTTCGGAGCAGGGCAGCAGTGGACGGTGATGACGACACAAGACCCACAGACGGACCTCGAGGGTAGACCTGATCTTGAGAACCTCAAGGGTAGACCTGGTCTTGAGAACATCGAAGATAGACCTCTTCTGGAGGATCTCGAAGCTTTGAACGTCACCTCAGCGAAGGAGGAACCGTGGCCGGAAAACGAATCGACGAAGATCGTGGAAGAAACGAAGGGAGTGGCAGCGACAACTGAAGAGGATTCTCTTCCACTCACAACGGAATCTTCTGAAGAAACGACGGAAGCATCGGACGAAAGACGGCGACACAATTTGAGCGCAACGCGGACTATTTCCGGAGAAGATTTCGAGGGTCAGTCTCAGTCAGAGGACGACAGATGGCGCTTGGAGGAGTGGCAGACGACCCCGCGGCCACTCCCATTCGGCTCAGACGATCACCAAAGTCAACGAGACTGGGCTGAAAAGGACAGGAACGAACAGAACCAGCTGGAAGATCAGCTAGACAATTTCACAGTCTACCCGCCTCATCCGAACTTCTTTCCAGAGTGGAGTCCAACTGAATCGGAAAGTAATCATCGGACTCTGTCCGACTCCAAGCAGTCGCTTCTGACCAGAAAAAAGCTTCTGGAAGAGGAAACAGACGAAGAACTTCTCGAGAAAGACCTTCCTTCGATCGAGAAGGATTTTGAAAAGTCAGCTTCAGACGTTTCTCCAATTCAAAAATTTAAATGGAAGACTTTAACTGACGAAGAAGCTGACGTCATCGACAAAAGCTCTGACATCAGAGGCAAAACTGATGACGTCGCTGACGGTGAAAGAACGCGTGCTGTTCCGGAGAAGTTTTATAAGATTGGAGAGACGGACGAACTGTTGGAGCTGATTCGAATTCCACTGGAGCCTCTGGTGGATGCAATGAATGGAAGAAAGGAGGTGGAAGGAGAGGAGGAGAATAAGGAGAGAGTACGAGACAGAGATCGGATTCCGAGGAGACAGAAGACGATGCATCGCAATGAAATACGAAGCCCAGCTGGAACTGGTCTCACATGGAACCAGTCTCTTGCAGCCGCCGATGCGTCTGCTTCAGGGCCCAGCAGAGACCCTCCTGAAGCAGACTGGATCGAAGAAGAAGTGATGGAGGTCAGCGACGAATCACCGTCAGGGCAACTGGAGAAGCCCAAGAGGATTCTGGAGGTCGAACAGACACCGGAGGTGTTCTATGAAGTACTTCCACCAGCCACCGGAGTCCTTAGATCACCTCAGGATCCCGTTGACCACGACCAAGACCAGCTGGACGTCATCTCAAGGAATGCAGCGGCACTGGCAGCACCTAGCGGCGACGTAAGGAGTTGGGTTACCTTGGAAACGGATCGTCATGGCAAAGGGAGGCCTCCGAAAGATGGAGGCAAAGACGAGGCGGATGGTTCCGGTTCATTCTTAGGAAACAAGGAGGACGATGAGGCTGCGTCGAAGAGAGCGGTTGATGAGACAGAGAATCGAGGACAGGCGATGATGTCTCCCGTTCAGCTACCTGTGTATCTGAGTCCAGACGACGATGACGACGATGACGATCTCTTCGGAGGCAAACAAATCACGTGGGGTAAGCAACCACTCTTGTCTGTCTGTCTGCCTGTCTGCCTGTCTGTCTGTTTGTCTGTCTGTCTGTCAATGTTAAGAGGCGCTAGAAAATGCTGTGGCTTAACGAAGGAAGGAATGAACGAATGAGTTAATGAATTAATGATTATTTCAATTCGTTCCCTCTGTTACTTCCATTCTTACTTCTGCCTTTTATTCCTCCTCCTCCTCCACCTCCTCCTCTTCCTACTCCTCCTCTTCCTCTTTCTCCTTCTCTACCTCCTCCTCCTCCTCCTCCTCCTCCTCTTCCTCTTCCTCTTCCTCTTCCTACTCCTCCTCTTCCTCTTCCTCCTTCTCTACCTCCTCCTCCTCCTCCTCCTCCTCCTCCTCCTCTTCCTCTTCCTCCTCCTTCTCCTCCTCCTCCTTCTCCTCCTCCTCCTCCTCCTCTTCCTACTCCTCCTCTTCCTCTTCCTACTTCTCCTCCTCCTCCTCCTTCTCCTCCTCCTCCTCCTCCTCCTCCTCCTCTTCCTCCTCCTCCAGTTCGTGCTGTTGGCGTTACGTGCAATCATGAAGGCGTGTCTTGTGTTCAGTAGTTTTGGTTCTGGCGATCGTTGGTTGGTTCGTCTTCATCGCCATGTTGGTCGCCGCCATCTACTACATCCGGTAGGACGACAACCGCTTAAGCATTTATATAGGGCCCTCGTTTATAAACAATAAATATTAATAAGACGTTGAGGCTTCGAGGCTCTTTTCCTGACTTCGTCGCCAGAGGGTCAGTGTCGTACAACGATCCCAATGGGTAATATTCCTGTGTTGCATCATATGTTGTCTATGTTGCATTATCTGTTGTCTTCATGCTGAACCATCTGTTGTCTCTATGTTGCAACATCTTTTATCTCCATGTTGCATCGTGTTGCGTTGCCTTCGTCTTAACGAGGCATTTATTGAGCGCCAGCTACTTTGGATGCGTTGCATTTGGCCAGAGTTGCTGTTGTCCTGTTGCATAGGAAACGGAAGCGACAGGAACTCTACGACTCCTCTCTCTTTCATTCCACTCCACCGTTTTCTGGATTCCGTCTTCCTCGTCTCCCCAGCCGTAGCATCGTCACCAGCCTCCTTCAGCATCTGCCAAGCTCTGCGTCACCGGCCTCTTCATCTTCCTCCTCCTCCTCTTCCTCCTCCTCCTCCTCCTCCTCCTCTAATTCCAGCGGCTCATACGAAACGGTGCGTGACGTCACAACGATGACGTCGTCATCCCTGTCGGATCAGAGATGTCGCGAGAAGAACTGGCAGATCGGCAACAAGAACAACTCAAACAGTGGCGCCATCTGGACCGGAAGTAGGGCTTCGAAGACCGGAAATCGATCGCTTCCGCCGACTCCTCCCCCTCCATTTGCTCCAGAAGGCAACGAGAATGAAGAGGAAATGGAAAAAGCGCAAGATAATGGAGGCGGAGGAGAGAAGAAGAGAGCAGAGGAAGGAGCAGAAGGAAGGAAGGAAGCGATGGTCAACTATAGACAGGAATTTGACAAATGGAGAGAGGGTTTTGGATTGGAAACGAAGAATTATCAACTGGAAAGAGTGGACTCCAAACCCACTGACGTAGAGACGGAGGGGTTGCCCAATGACTCAGTCGGCAGAGACACTCGACGCCAGTGCAGCTCTCGGCCTGGATTCGGTAAGCGAGGGGCCCAGTCAGCTACTTCAAAGTTTCAATCGGCTACTTCAAAGGCGGCGTTGGCATCATTCGGAAGCTTGAGTGAATCGCCCAACTTTATAGTTCGGCACAGTCTGTCTCAGCAGCCCAATTGCATGATGCATATCGTTCCCTCAGGTCTGTTTTCGGTTGGAGGAGAAGGAAGAGAAAGCAGAGGATCTGCGACGGAGGCGGCAGGAGGAGGAGGAGGAGGAGAAAGAAGAGGATGGGAGGACGGAAGAGAGGAAGGAAAGCCGAAAATGGTGAAAGGGCACCAGCGACGACTGTCCTGCTTTGCTCACGGTAATCAAATCCCTGTTACTCACAGACTGATCATTTGTAATCATTTAGCTCTGATTGAGGATTACGTCGTCGTCATCATCTTCATCATCATCTGCTCGTTGTCATCATGCGCAGTAATCATTATCCTCTTCCACCTTCTCATCTTAGTCATCGACTTTATCATCATCACTCACTCGTCATTCATTCAGTCATCACCTTCTTCTGCTTGGGCTTTGAATTGAATGCCTTCGGACGAGAGAGTGCTGTTGCTGCTGCTGTTGCTGCTGCTGCTGTTGTTGTTGCTGCTGCTGTTGCTGCTGCTGCTGTTTTTGTTGTTGCTGCTGTTGTTGTTGCTGTTGTTGCTGTTGTTGCTGCTGTTGTTGTTGCTGTTGTTGTTGCTGTTGTTGTTGCTGTTGTTGTTGTTGCTGTTGTTGTTGTTGCTGTTGTTGTTGTTGTTGCTGTTGTTGTTGTTGTTGCTGTTGTTGTTGTTGTTGCTGTTGTTGTTGCTGTTGCTGTTGTTGTTGTTGCTGTTGTTGTTGTTGTTGCTGTTGCTGTTGCTGAAGTTGAGGTTGTTATGTTTGGCAGATGCGAGAGGTCAGTTGTGATCATCTGGAGCTGTTGTTCAGTAGACGTCAGTGGTCAGCGCTGGTCAGCGTCGCCTGTCATCGTCTTCGCCTACCATGCCCCCTCCTCTTCATCATTACCATTCGAGGACGCCATGACCTCAACCCCCTCCTCCTCTTCCTCCTCTTCCTCCTTCTACCCCATTAATGACGTCACCGATCAAACAGGTGGCCCGCGGATTTTAACTGAGATGTTGGCGTCAATTCACTTGGTCTTTGATGTCAGTCAATTCATACACCATGACAGTTTATAGAGGAGTCATTTCTCTCTCTCTCTCTCTCTCTCTCTCTCTCTCTCTTTCTCTCTCTCTCTCTCTCTTTCTCTCTCTCTCTATCTATCTATCTATCTCTCTCTCTCTCTCTCTCTGTATGCCTCTGTCTCTCTGTCTCTCTCTCTCGTTCTGTCTCACCAGTAAGTAAGTATGTAGGTAGACGCATCTGTTAAGCGAAATTCCACTCATGTAAAAGTTCAGAGTGCGTTTTAGGTTCTGCAGCCAACGCGAAGACAAATGGCTTCGATCGCTTTGTATTTCAACTTAGACGCTGACCAAATAATACTTTCTTACTTACTTAAAAAACATAATTGATTTACAGTCAGATCAGCAAATCGCAGTTGAATATTATAATCGGTTTATCAGCTAAAACTGAAATGTTAAAGATTAACGGTGGAACTTAAAAGAGTTATTTTTCTCGCCTCTGAACTTCTAAAGATCAAGTTATGAATGATGATAGCAAATGCACGAGACACTTAAGGCATCGATGCGAGATTTAGTGATATATCGTCAAGTCTCATGTTATGAAATAATTATGGCTTCTTCCTGCATAGGCCTTCATACTTAGCAATAGGACATCAGAAGAAATCGCATCTAATCATTTGTTAATCATAATTCAGTTGACTGTGTATAAAATGGTCTAAAGACGTCATTTTGTATTGATATCAAAAGAATACAATGTCAACATTTTTAAAACAAAATTTAAATTCCGACGATGGACGAAATGAAGGAAATGACTAACATTCTTCTCATTCAAACGGGAAGGCTCTCACCCCATTATTTCTTTGAAAAATAAGCAAGGGTCGAGGCCATAAGGTCGCCATAGAAAAACATTTACGTTTACATTTACATTTACATTTACTCAGTCGATGAATGATCACCACCTGTAATGTTACTAGAATTAGTTTTAGACGCTAAAAGTAGAGCATCTCCCAGGTATAATGTCACCGTAAATATTTATAGCAGACCTAACCATTTATATATATATATATATATATATATATATATATATATATATATATATATATATATATATATATATATATATATATATATATATATATATATATATATATATATATATGTAGGCCTAATAATATACGCTGAGAGATGAATCGAAAAGAAGAAAGAAGAAATACAAATGACGACGGCTAGACAATTTCTTTAATTAGCAACAATCGCAAATAAGGTAAATCTTCAAATCATAAAATGTGTCCTTATATCTTACAGTAAGCCTAAAATAGCAAGCATATAACAAAGCGTACATTGTATCGCAACAGACGCAAACGACTGGAGCCGATCAAAGGAGAGGCGTCTGTTGCAAAGGCGGACAAAGGAGACATTCTTTGAAGCGACTGGAATTGGACAAAGAGAGAGCGACGGCCTTTGAAAAATACACAGCCGTCAAAGACCTCTAAGGTGCATTGCTCACTGAGTCACCATTACGCAGACATTACGCAGGTCCCTTGTGGTCCATTTGAAGCACACTTGCGCATTGCAGAGTAAATACGAAGCCCCATTTACAGCATAAAACCTGCACGCATTTAGGAAACTCTAAAGCTCGTACTCCTTTTTGTGTAAATGACGCATAACGAAAAGCAGGAGAGCGACCTCACGATGACTTCACTGATCACTGGATGTGTGAAGGTGGTTTATGAGGTCAAGGGTCACAGCTGCTACTTCCCCCCACACAGCGGACATCTATAGGACAGAGGAGGCTTAAAGGACCTCTTACAGATCACACATGACCTCCTCAGTGGTTCCGGTGGAGTTTCCAGACGTCTGGGAGTACAGGTTGAAGTCCGAGGGATGTCCATTCTCAGCTGCTGATGCTGGTCATCCACAGACGAAGCGTAACGACGAGACAGAGGAAGGTCACGGTCAGCCGACTCCGATGGACTGCAAGAAAGCAGAAGACAATGACTTACACAATTTAAAAACCATTCAACAACTGTTTTGTCCTATTGAAGGAAAAACACCCAACACAATGCGTTGCTCTCTGTTATGCAGACGCCAACTGTAACTCCTTCATAACAGCGACCAAAGGCATGGCTGGGCCCAGTCCATTACAACTGTCTGTAGCAGTGACTATAGATGATAGATGCCTGTGGCGCTATAGAAGGCTTCAGATCAACATCGGGGCGGCTGTTGCAAAGGCGGATAAGGCTGACATTCTTTGAAGAGACTTGAGTTGGACAAATGCAGAGCAACCGCAGAAATTAGACATCGTAAGCAGAGGAGATTCGTCGTTACCTGAGCAACTGTTGCGTTGGGCTTGAATGTCGACCAGACGTGTCGCCACTGGTCCTGCTGCTGAGTTCGAAGACGACGGCGTCCAGAATCCATTGTCTTTAGCATCAACAAAGACAACAGAGAAATATGAGAAGAAGGAGGAAGGATGGAAGAGGAAGGAAGAGGAGGAGGAGGAGAAAGAGAAGAAGAGAAGGGAAGGAGAAGAGGAGGAAAAGGATTGAAGAGGAATGAAGACGAGGAGGAGGATGAAGAGAAAGGGAGAAGGGAGAAGGAGAGAAAAATGAAGAGGATGAGAAGAAAGAAAAGGAAAAAAGAGGATGATGAGAAGAAAGAAGAGGAGGAGGAAGTGTTCCGTCTGTAAACACCGGAAAAGACGATCTTGGTACAAATTCTATCTTTAGTCGCACCTATTTAGTTTTTAGCGCCCTTGTGAGGCTCCCTAACGGCGCTATATAAATAATTTTATACACATACATACATACATACATAAATGCATACATACACACATACATACAAAAGGAGGAGGAGGAGGAGCTATATAATAAGAGCTTAACCCATTAGTGCCCAGCGTCCGTTATAACCGACGCCTAGAAAACAAGTTGCCAAAATTACAGGCAACAGTAGAGTAGGCTCTTCACTAATTTTTTAAAATGTTTGGCCATTGAGATATAAAATCCACTATTAAGCTTTTGCCGGATTAAGTCAGTTGGAGACATCTCAAGCTAGGAAGTACAAATTTTACCAACGACCGACAACCATGAAAAACACACCACAGATGACAACGCAGGTCAAGTATCCTTGTTAGGGAGAACCGAATGGGATAATGTACCAAGAAGCCTATAGCGGCCATGAAGAAAGAACGACGAGGATCATATGACTTTAGATCATGCTCCGACGTTCAGATGATACGCTCGCATAACAACAGTGTTGTTACCATTGCATCAAATTTTGGGACAGTAGGAGAAGGTCATGTGCAGAGATAGTCACTGAGCCACAAGAACGTCAGATCTGTTTCGCATCCTACCATGTTCCACCTCTACAATCAAGGGTTGATCAGTTAGATCAGCTGGTTGCTTGTCACAGAACACGGATCAGGCAGTGGAAATGGTGCTGGCCAATCTTTGTATACCTGTTCGACGTAACATTGGTCAATGCGTGATATCGCTCCCGCAAAGTTCACAGCGGCGGCAGCAGTTTGTTTGACCGCTAGCTGCAAGCCTACTCAAGTGCTATGGTGTTCCGTCCATCCAAGGTCGAAGTGCTCTTGCTGTGCTGTCTGACGTAAGGTACAATGGTAACGTAACAATCAAGGGATTGTACGAGGAGACACAGACCGTCGTTGCAAGGCTTGTACGAAGAAGACAATAGGGCCTATATCGTTGTGAGAAATGTGAGGTAGGCCTTTATCCCGACTGTTAGAAGTGCTGTCATACTGCATGAAATCTCATACAGTAAATAAATAAGACAAAACATCAGAAACATTCTGGAAACATTGCATGATTTAGATTAGCAGGCTTGATTCTGTGACAGTAACCTAAGTTATGGTTATCACTGGGCTAGTGCCCGACGTCCGTTATAACGGACAGTATGTAAAGTACTCATGTTGTAGTTGGTAGCAATAAATAAGTTATCAGCAATGTTGCTGCACTAAGTTATTGAGATTTCTGTTTTACAACTTTGGGCACTAATGGGTTAACATGCCATACGTCAAAAGTTGAATGAAACTGATGGAAACGAGAAGCTGGTGATGCGGCAGTTTCTGCGATGGACATACAGTACATTCGCTCGTAAAAGAATGATTCTGCGACGATTAAGGATCATGGATTTCCTACGGGAAGAGACGGCGCTCGACGACGACGAGGAGGAGGAGGAGGAGGAGGAGGAGGAGGAGGAGGAGGAGGAGGAGGAAGCTGGAACGGCGCTGGATTTGGTTGTCGACGTCGAAAGACCTGCAGGTGGTTGTCGCCTGGAACTCAATGGAGCCGTTGAAGTAGAAGTTGTTGGAGTTGAAGTTGAAGTTGTTGAAGTTGAAGTAGAAGTTGTTGGAGTTGAAGTTGAAGGAGTTTGACTCGATGAACTCACTGCGCCTTCAAATAGCAAAGTCTTCCTGTAGAGATGGGGCGTCTACTGTGTCTAGAACTACGTATATGTGTCTACCCACTCCCTATCCCGCTCCCTGCCCCACTCCTTGCTCCACTCCCTGCTACCTTCAACGCTTCAATGACATAGCAGAGTCTTGTAAATGATCGTCGCTACTCCTCTAAGTCATACCGCTGAGCTTAATAACACCGGTGTAAATGCTGGGTAGAAGTGACGGTCACGGTCGACTGAACAGCCGAACGCAATGCAAGAACAGAGAAAGAAAAGCCGAGTACTTACTGGTCGGCTGCTGGTCAACGATGACCCCGATCGACATATTGTAGGGCCAAGCAAGTCCATCGAAGGCGTATGTCTGTCCGACGGAGTTGGAAGACCCTTGGCCCGCATCTAAAGTGTGACAGGCACCGGAAGGAGCGGACGAGTAGAAGAGACCCTCGGAAATGTTCCAACCAAATCGATGACTTCTGTTCACCATAGGACCATCGATGATCGATAACTGTCCATGCAACAGCGCGACAACAGCTGCATATAATTACTACATACGTCAATCAATCAATCAATCAATCAGTCAGTCAGTCAGTCAATCAATTGATCGCTCGATCGATCGATCAATCGTGGACAACAACAGGATCGGAGGCAGACAAACAGACAGGCAGACAGACAGATGGACAGACAGACAGGCAGACAGATAGACAGACAGGCAGGCAGATAGACAGACAGACAGACAGATAGACAGACAGATAGACAGATAGACAGACGGCTTACGTTGTACGTTTTTTCTGGGGTTGGATCGATAGTTGAGCTGCGACTATAAGTAAGTATGTAGTTGTTGCTGTTGCTGATTTTCTGCCAAATGTAGAACTGGACGGAAGTGACCTTGGTCAGCTGAGCGAGGCGGAAGTAGAAGGCGGTCACTCGCCCACTGACCAGTTCGACGGAATCATCGACCACCACCTGTTGGAACAATCGCCCCGAATACTTGCGGCGAATGAGTTCATGACCCAGATAGATCTCGCTTGATTTACGCGGAGGAGCTGCAAACGAAGATTTCCACGAAGAAGCATTAGAATCTGCTGTCACTGAGGATTTATCGTCATAACACTGTGTTCTGTTCTTGCATTCCACTTCAGAAATAAATTCAGATTCTCTGCGTCTCCGGCGAAAGCGATGCGAATAAGACTCTACTGACCTCGTTAGCTGCGCTCGTCAAGGCGCCTCTGAGCGTCAGGATCCCGGTTCGCCTCCCGTTCGTGGCTTATTTCAAGGATTTAAATCTCCGACTAAAACGGTCTGTACACGGAGACCTAAAATGGCGTGTAGCGATGGTGAAGGCTGTCATTCTATAGGGTCGAGGTCATACGGCCACTTTAGAAAAACGTCTACATTTACATTTATTCGCAGCTATAATTATACAGATTCAGGTTTTGTTGCGACCCCAGGTTTGCACGAGGTTACAACTACATACGTGGGTGGGTTCGATCCTGTTGCGGGGACTCCGTGTAACGACCCTGGGCATGCGCACTAATATGTCTCTGTCGCCAAGAAGTAGAATTTGTTTTCGGCGTGAGCTAAGAAGTAAACACAGCCAAGTCCTGCGATGCCACTGGCCCCGTGTCTATGTATCCACCGCAGCCGGCTCAATTAGGAGCCAGCGAAAAGAGAAATGAGCGCCTACCGCACGTGCCACTCAGTCAGGGGGTGTGATAAGGGACCTTTACCAAGGCCCAACAGAACATCGATATGAGTCCCACACACACATACATACACAGACACACACATACACACACATAAATACACACACAGACACACACAAAGACGACCGACCGTTGTCGAGTAGGACTCCGATGGAGAATCTGCCTCGTAGGGCGTAGTTGTCGACGTATCTTGAGTCTCCGATCGCCGGAAGTACGTAGTTGTCGCGGTAGAGCAGCCGGAAGTAGGTGCGATGGGCGGTCGAGAACGTTTCTGCATCATCGGTCTCAAGGTCAAGGGCAACGGCATTTCCGTTGCCTTCACTCGTGAAGCCGAGGCGATCGAACTCGTTGACCTCGACCACGTGACCAGCATCTGGAGCCACCTGCAGCAGCAGCTGATTCTACGGAAACTGTGATCTCAGCAGAGGACATAGGAAGGACGACGTTAAGGGAGAGAGAGTCAGACAGACAGACAGACAGACAGACAGACAGACAGACAGACAGACAGACAGACAGACAGACAGACAGACAGACAGACAGACAGACAGACAGACAGAAGAGGATGTTGAGAAGATGTGCGAACAGACGAGGTGACTGTTACTGTAGATAGACCGAAAATATATCTAACGTAACTGTAATCGTATTCGAAAACTCGAGATTTCTAAAGCGCCCAAAAACTAAGTCGCGGGAACCAGCTTATTCATAGGCGCTCAGTCAAAACAAAATCGATAGGCAGATAGGGTCATATTTGGTTCCAGATAGAGATCCACGAGTCATGCAGGCAGACAATCCAGATGGCTACGGTGGATGACGTTTACGATTGGAGCGGTGAGATAGATAAGGGAAGAAGAAGAATCAGGATAGGATTTGTGGAAGAGGAGTGTTTCCAATTTAGAGTGAGAGACCTGCGCAGAGATTGCAAGAGGTGGAATGCTGGTGAATTCGTAGGATGGGTCAGATAAATGTCGTCATTCTGACGGAAGTTCATTCCAGAGGGCGGAGTATGTGTTTAGGTATCTGGAGATATCTGGAGCGCATTTTTCTGATCGATCTCTCGAAGGCGCTTTCTCCGTCTTCTTTTTCTAGCGACTGTAGCTGTTTATGCTGCTTCAATCAAGCGCGATCTAGATGCATCTCAACGAGGTTCCCGTAGTTAATCTGACCCAAAACCTGACCTTTGAAAACTTGTAACGTAAAGACGCAAAACCACAATCCAAAACTCCACCAAAATTGGTTCAAAACCTGTGTTTGAACCAATTTTAGTTTACCTGACCTAAGTAATACATGACCTTACCTAAATAACACATGACTTTACCTATATTTCAGTCTCATCTGAAAACAGTTTGTCTCTTAATTCTATAAAATTAAGTAGAATTAATTCTATTCGGTGTATTTAAGTTTATGAAGCGCCTTTAGTAACCTCGTAAAGCTTTCCTGGCTGGTAGTTGTCGAGGCTCTTCTGCCACTTGAGGGTGTAGTTGCTGATGGTCGTCATATTCGACCAGATCTGGAGGAAGAGCCTCGGGAGAGGGACGGAAGAGGGAAGGGCGTGGATGTAGACGCGGTAGTATTGCAGGTAACCCCAACGGGGGCAACTGTTGCAGTTAAGAGGGTCATCGATCCAAATGCGTGGTCCAGGCGGATGAATGGACGAGTCCAGTCCCGACGTTGACCTCTCCTTCACCTCGTTCCCGTAAAAGGTCAGGTTAGCTACGCATAGTACGCAAGGCACGTCATCACTTGCGGTCTGTTATGGTATATCGCCTTCCTTGTCATCAGTTAAGTCTTCATGATGATGATGATGATGATGATGGTGGCGGTGATGGTGGTGGTGATGATGAAGATGATGATGATGATGATGATGATGGTGGTGGTGGCGGTGGTGGTGATGATGATAATGATGATGATGATGATGGTGATGGTGATGGATGATTATGGTGGCGGTGATGATGGTGGTGATGATGATGATGATGATGATGATGATGATGATGATGATGATGATGATGATGATAAGGGTAAGTAGCAAGAGGAGAAGGAGGAGAAGGAGGAGAAGGAGGAGGAGAAGGTGAACTATGTCGATGATGAATGTTGTACTCACCGCTGATGAAGGAAAACTGAATGACGGCGCAGAGCAGAGGAAGAAGGACACCTTGTTTTAGACTCATCTTCGAGTCAGTCGGAGCCAAGAAGCCAATAGACTTTTTGGTTGTAGGTCTTGTGGCTTCTGCTGCTGCTGCAGACAACAGGAGAGACGCCTCCACAGAAGCAGCAGAGGAGATCTCGTGATCAATTTAGACAGTTCAATCGTCCGCCAGTTATCTTCGGCGTTCGTTCGCTCGCTATTTCCTTCGAGTGATTGACATATATCACTAGGATCAACTGATTCTTCGTCTGTTAATCTTTCGATCGATTGTTCAGCGGTCGTCAAGTGCATTAATTCCTCTCATTATGCAAAACGCACAGCGTCGTTACTGTTATCATTTCCACAGCCACCACCTAATGACTAAGCATCGATCAATGGCGCTGAGTAAATGTCAGTGAAGGACTTACTCTTCAAGGCCCCTACACATTAATCGTCTCAAGGGAGGGGACTCGAACCCGTAGGCCTACTCTCCGCCGTGTTGCTAGCCTAGCGCTCTATCCAATCGTGCACAGATTCAATGAGAAATGAGCGTGGTCGAGGCCATACGGTCGCTATCAATATAACACGTGCACATTTACATTTACCACGTCATGTTCCACCGTTACACACTCTCGCATCTGTCACGCCCGGCTGAAAATGGCGTTTCACCTCAGTTGCTCTCCTCACTCAGCCACGACCAGTGCTCTAGTCAATCGTCAATCGTGAGTGAGTGAGTGAGTGAGTGAGTGAGTGAGTGAGTGAGTGAGTCAGTCAGTCAGTCAGTCAGTCAGTCAGTCAGTCAGTCAGTCAGTCAGTCAGTCAGTCAGTCAGACAAGTGTCAAAGAGCCATTCTTCTGCGCGCGATTCAGTCACTTCATTTGTGTTTGTTACGGTTTCCAGGGTGCTCACTGAAACATACGTTCAACATACTTCGTCTTGTAACAACCGCTAGCCTGTCGCGATCAGACGGTAGGAACGGAATCTCGTCGGGGTCTTTGTGTCTGCCTATAAAATTATATGCTTGGCCTTGTAGGCTCCTAGATCGGCCAGCTGCCTAAAGGGCCTCCTCCTTCTCCTCCTCCTCCTCGCTTCTTGCGAGGCTGTTAGTCAACGGTCACGCCCTCTTAAATCGATCGACTGTATTTTTCATCGCTGACTCTGCGGCCTGAGTCATGGGGTCCAAGGGAGGATCAATGTCAGTCGAGTGTGACGTCGTTTACGATTCAACGCCCACAGGATTGACTCCGATGACCCTATGAAACGCAGTTACACTCTGACTTCATTCGTCCTCTTCTTAGGCTGTTATCGGGTCTTAAACGGTCTATGAACACACGATTTATGCTATGACTGTGAGTGCGTAGGCCTATGCTTGACTGCAACTGCTGTCAGTTCGTAATCGAAATTTCTTTAGCGCCAAAGACTCCAAAACACAAGAATCAGCTTATTCACGGTCGCTCAGTAAAAAAACAAACTTGATAATGTAGCCCACGCTGCTTTATTGCATTGACTTAAATCTAACACGTTTTCGCAATCGCAAGTCAAGTCAGATGTGCTTAAGACCCGTTTAAGGGTATCTGCTCAAACGGGCAGCGGTGATCAAGGAACTCACCCGATAAATTCATTTGAATAATGAATAGGATCGAGGCCATACGATCGCTACGGAAAACATGTTTATCTACAATTTTGCTCTGGCGACGATTAAGCATTAGACTTTGAAAGAACACATAAATATCATATCTAAACACATAAATATCATATCTAAAAAATATATAAAATATTGGTATTATCTCTCGTATCCGCCACAAATTACCCCAAAATATACTACGGAACCTGTATTACTCCTTAATATATCCATATATCTCGTATTGCAACATTGTATGGGCTTTCACATATCATACTCGTCTGTGTAATCTTAGAACCCTACAGAATCGCATCATCAGAATTATATTTCATTTACCCTTCAGAGCCAGCACTCGACTGTCCTTTCGTAGTCTAGGAATATTGCCTTTTGATTGTATTAACAAGTTTCAAATAGGTTTATTTATGTTTAAACTAAAAAATAATCTATTGCCTGTGGACTTCTACCAATACTTTTGTATGAATTCAGATGTGCATGGTCATTATACGCGCTCATCTCATATGTATCATAAACATTCTTTTCGCACTACTAATAGACAGTTTTGTATTATAATTTGTGGATCGTCATTCTGGAATTCTCTGCCAGCTGTTCTCACAAGCTTGCCAACTTTATACCAGTTCAAAACAAATCTAAAACCTCATCTACACGATAAAATACAACTATACAATAGCCTACAACTTATAATTTATAACGCGCCTTAATAAAACAATGTCTTACTCAAAGGACGCATTACAACATAACAATTAGTTATAGTACTGAGAGAATAAATGAGTCTTAAGTTTTAATTTAAAAGTATCTATTGAAGAGCATCTTCGAATAGATTCAGGCAAAGAGTTCCACTCAGCTGGACCAGCTACTTCAAACATTCTTTTACCAAACTGTAGGTTAACTCTTCTGACTTCAAAGCCCCCTTTTGAAGCCGAACGCAATCTTCTTCTGGACTCAGTGGAAGTACAAGGTGTTACTAGAGAGTACAGGTAGGACGGGGCAGAGCCTGACATAATTTTGAACATAAGTAGACAGATTTTGAAAGATATGCAGGCCTTAGTTAAGTTTTTGTTTGTGTTTTTGCACTGACATTGATTATATTAATTACTTTTATATTTTAGATTATTAATTGTTTTACTCAGTATAATGCTGTTACCGATTTGTAATCCATGATGTATACAGGTGGCCTTCGTAGCGGAACTGTTTGCTCCTTTTAGTCAGCCATTGGCACCAATGTATGTGACAGACTGTGATTGTATTTGTTAATTATTTTGGTGTTCAATAAAAGTCTCTCTAATGGAAAGCTAAATTTGTTCTGGATGTAATAATTAGCTTGCCTAAATATTCTTAAGACCAAAAATTGGCTTTCTGAGACGTTTCGTAAATCGTTCTTCTGATTGGATCAAACCGAAAAGCTTCCGCTCAACAATAATACCTTGATAATCTAATACAAAGCGTCGTAGACTAAAATTCTTTGAAAAATCTGAGTTAAGTAATGTCTGCAGACGCTCGACGACCTGCGCCGGCTTCAAAGTCTGGGCTGGTCCTCCTGTGTTTTAGTATCGCAATGAAAACACGGCGAGAGGAGAGAGCGGCGTAAAGTCCAAGATGAGCGGTTTGTGCAAGTTGGACAATCGAAAATGTCCGAAGTAGACGGAGGGTCTCCAGCCGCCAAGACCAAGACCCAAGACCCGCGTCCATCTGCCAACGACGACGTTCGAAGCATCTTTGTCGATCTCAGTTACGGACCAGCTCCAGAAGCAGACAACGTGGCTCAGGTAGGTCTCCGCAAGGGTGCCGAATTCCTTTCCAAGTTCCTGGACGCAATGAGAATATGGAGGAGAAACCGAAAGATTATTGACCTCTGGCAACTGTTGATTTTGGCGACGATGATATTGCAAAAGTCAGTCCATTTGTGGAGTGTAGCGTACGCCTTACAAACTCATGATGATAATAATAACTATTCTTAGACCCATTTTATGCCTTCACACGTGTATTTTTCATGTTAAAATTCATGAAAAATATTTGTTTGGCTACATATCCCCCAAGTATGTGTAGACGATGTAGGTGTTTGTGTATCTGTTGCGTGCTTATGCGACGTCATAATTTTCTTCCCAAAATATGAAAACCAAAATGTGATGTTGGTGGGAATGGTGAACAAACTGCTGACAAAAATCTTCTGAAATCTGCAGCTAATCTGCTTAAAACATAAGCAAAGATTGGAGCAGATGGAGTGATGTTTCCATGGAATATGGTTTTAAAAAGAGCGAAAAATCGGAAGAAAAATCATCTGTAATTTCAGTCAGAATTGTCCCTGTTTTGTTTTATGACCGGTCCGAACGTTTGTGTTTGGAGGCGGATGAATACAAAGCATTTGTGTCTTGACGTGAATGTAGGCGTGGTTAGAAGATCATGGAAAGAAGTTTGGCCATTTCATTGACAACAAATGGGTGATCCCTGAGGGAAGGAAAACCTACGAAACAATCTGTCCATCAACTGGTAAGAGTTTCCCCTCCCATTCCTCTTACTGTTCTTCGTTCTCCTTTTCCTCCTCTTCTTCAGCTTCTCTTCCTTGTCCTATTCCTCATATTTCTCCTCTTCATGTTGCTTCTTCTATTCTTCCTCCTGCTTCTCCTCCTATTCTGCTTCCTCCTCTTCTCTTTCTCCTCCTATATCTCCTCCTCCTTCACTTCCTTTTGCCCTCTTCCTCTTGCTTTACCTCCTCCTCCTCCTTGTCTTGAACCAGATTCTGCAGGTGATTAGATTGAGTGCATGGGCAAAGGGTGGAGACCCTGACAGAAGCACCGACTGAGTGACATCTCGACAGAGCATCTTTGGTTTTCTGGTGGATGTCAAAGTGTGTGATGAATGTTTCTGCAGGGAAGGTTCTCGCATCGACCATACAGGGTGAGAGGGAGGACGTTGATATCGCTGTGGCAGCTGCCAAGAAAGCTTTCAACTCATGGAGCAAAGCCTCCGGACACTACAGGGCTCGCATCCTGTACAGGTAACTCCGCCACTTCTTATGTCCGATAGGCAGACTCCTTCAACAGCGGTTGATGTATCTGTTGCCGTATTTGTTCTAAAGGATAATCTTGCTCCAAATTCTTTACTTGTATCTTTTTGTGCTGTGGCCAGCACTTTTGAGAGCATTGTAAAGGATGCTGGGTAGATTTCCTCGAATACTTGTTCAAAGATATTGTTCTGCTTGTTAGTGCATTTTCTTGTTGTTCTTCTTGCCTCTTCTTGTTCTCCTTCTTACTGCCTGTTCTTTGCGTAGTGTGGCGCGTCACGTGCAGAAGCACATGCGACTGCTGAGTGTCATCGAAAGCCTTGACAATGGAAAACCGATCCGGGAGGCGAGAGACGCCGATGTTCCAATCGTCGTTCGCCATCTCTACCATCACGCTGGTTGGGCGCAACTCATGGACACGGAAATGGCCAACTGGAAACCTGTTGGTAAGATGATGACAGAGGAATATGATTTATTATGATGATGATGATGATGATGTGGATGATGATGCAGATACAACTACAAATGCAAGACTGGAACTGTAGGAAAACTTTTCTAAATGATAATGATCTTGATAAAAAAAACCGAAGGGAAGAACTTGTAATAATTTGTTCTGATTTTAGCCTGTCAGCAGATTTTAGAGCGTTAGTCCTTCTTGTCATTATTTTTAGTCTGGTGTTGATAATCAAACAAAGAATTTCTCAAACATAACTACCGGTAACAATATTCTTTCTAGTTCAAGGCTTGCAGTTGTAAGGATTGTTAAATGTTGTTGCACTTGGCGGAGATTTTCCTTTGTTGTTGTTTGTTGAGGTGTGGTGGGTGCGATAGTTCCTTGGAATTTTCCGCTGATGCTTCTGACATGGAAAGTGTGTCCTGCGCTGGCAATGGGTAACACTGTCGTCCTGAAGCCGGCCACTTATACACGACTGAGTGCTCTGCTCTTTGCCGAGATCTGTGCCGAGGCCGGTCTTCCGCCGGGAGTTTTTAACGTCATCACTGGTCCAGGGTCGATGGGGTCGATGTTGGCCACTCATCCGGACGTCGACAAAGTGGGATTCACCGGATCAACCGAGGTGTGAACTTTAACCCACAGATTATCCCACTCCTCAGGCTCAAATCTACAGTTTGCATGACTGAACAATACATGGTTCATCTGTTGGTCATATTTTCTTAACATTCATAGCAGTAGTAGTAGTAATAATAATACTTATAATAATACTACTACTAATAATAACAGTAGTAGTAATAATAATTTGTTAATAATGATAAAATTAGACCATTGTTTTGTTTAGATGTGATTTTGTTAATGGCTTTCACGTTCAATTGGACAACGTTGACTTCTGTTGGTGTCTTGCTTATGATTGGTTTGGTTGTGTGTCTTGAGGTGGGACAGTTGCTGCGCAGAGCGACCGCTGGGTCAGGGAAGAAGTTGTCGCTGGAGCTGGGGGGCAAGTCTCCCGTCATCATCTTTGACTCGGCTGATCTGGAGAGCACGGTCGAGGGTGTCGTAGACGCAATCTGGTTCAACCAGGGTCAGGTCAGTTGCTGTAGTCAGCTAACTGCGTTTGGTTTGCTAAATCCTCTCAGGAATTCGTTTTCTGTAATATGTAGTATTTATTATAATCTCTTTCCTTTAATCTCTTTAATTTACCCTCTTTCTTTTAATATCTTTCGATAATCTCTTCATTTTCTGTTAGCACAAGGTTTTTGATGGCTTTTTATATTGCCAATGATTACGATTTCTCTTAGAAGTGACAACGGTTTTTATGATGACTGATGCCTGTTGAGGTGTTGTGATGGCGCCACAGTAGGAGTCTTAATTTCAGTGGAGTTTGTTCTTCACTTGCTTAGGTCTGTAGCGCCGGCTCACGACTTCTGATCCAGGAGTCGATCTGTGATGACTTTGTGTCACGACTGAAGCGGCGAATGGGTCAGCTGCGACTTGGACATTGCCTCGACAAAGTCATCGACATGGGAGCTGTCGTAGATAAATCACAGCTTCAGAGCGTCGAGGAGCTAGTCGAGTCAGCAAGACGCGAAGGAGCAGACGTAAGAAAATATGGTTAAAATGAGTTATGTGTTCAAAAGATCTTGTGTTCAAATCCCTGTCATGGCTGAAATTTCTTTTGAGATTTCTGCTCCACTTGTGCTTCCTAACGAACTGAGCTAAAATGAGTACACTGACCGTACGTGGTCTATAGGAAGATCAGGCAGCGAGGGAGAGGGCTGGCCCTCATATGCCGAGGCTAAGAAATATGAAGTCGCTAACCCTAAAGGACAGCAAATGTAGAAGCATAGGTACAACAGCTAAACTATGACTGTTGTAATTCAGAATTAGTCGTCTGCTGTTTAAATGAAGTTAGTTTTTTAGCTTTTCATGCAGAAGCTGTTTATGACGAAGATCGCTTCCGTCAATGACATTCCCGACCTTTAAATGTCAGTTGTGGAGAAGTCTTGGCTCAGTCTAAGAAAGGTCATTGCACACAATTCATGACATTCCTGTCTGAATAATAGTCTTAAGAGATTCAATCGTGGAAGAGAATTCTTGTGCTAGAAAGCTACTGCAGCTAAAGCTCCAGCAGACAGGATATCTGTTGTCATTATCAATTCTGAGCAGAGGGAATTGCTAGATGACCGCTGGATAAGGGGTTAGGTGGCCGATTGGTTCCAGCGCTCGGCTTGTAACGCGCAGAGTACGGGTTCGAGCCTCCTCCCGTGAGATGGTTACTGTGTAGGGACTTTGAGCAAGTCCTTCACGAACAGTTGCTTTGCATCTCAGATTCAGATTTACTGACCTTCTGCACATAATAAATGCAAAATAATGATAATAATAGACGATGCTGAAAAGCCTACTTAGGACATGGCCACCTGAAGCGCTGTTGCTTATGTATGTAATTAAGATTGTTTTGTCTTTTTTTGCGATTAAAGGTTTTCCAGGCGCGTGCAGTTACTCCGAAAGAAGGTCTCTACTATCCACCGACACTCATCACTGGAGTTCAGACCGTCTCCCGCGTCGTTGTTGAGGAGGTAAATGCTTAGCAGCTAATAATAATAATAATAATAATATTGTTAATTAAGATATTCAGCTGACAGGATTAGCAGTAGAAGAAGCAAAGAGAAGGATCTGTCAGCTGAGGAGGCAGAACAATTTACTTGTGGGAATTCAAGAAATTGTCAAAAATTCAGATGACTGAATTTAAGAATTTAATTTCTTAAATAAAGAGAAATTACTAGAGACTAAGGGAACAGGAATTAAGATAGAAACAAGAACCAGACGATAGCAGACAAGATGGTGGTTGATGTCATTGAGCCTTGGACAGATTTTATGATTGTTCCCAGTGAAGGTCATTCAGTCCAGTTACTATTTGTTGTGTTTGCCGAATTGTGTAGATTTTTGGTCCAGTTGCTGTTGTTCTTCCGTTTCGAACGGCAAAGGAAGCGATAGAACTCGGCAACAACACAAAGTTCGGTTTGGCAGCGAGTGTTTGGACGGAGAACGTGAGTCTGGCCCTAGAGGTCGCTATGAGCCTCAAGGCCGGTTCTGTCTGGGTCAACTGCCATAATGTCTTTGACGCAGCTGCTGGATTCGGAGGCTATCGACAGAGCGGCTACGGGAGAGATGGAGGGAAGGAGGTCAGCAGTATGCTTCTTCTCTGTCTGCTTCTGTCTGTCTTATGTCTGGGTCCTTGTCCTCTTCTGTCTGGCTCGTGTCTGGGTCGTCGTCTTGTTTGGTCGTCTCTCAGTCTGTTTGAGTCTGTCTGTCAGTCTTTTTGTATTTCTGCTCTGTGTCTTTCATAACTTACGTTAAAACTAGACAGTATTTAAATACTTAATTGAGTTTTTGAAAGCCTTTCTTTAATAGGAGAAACGTGAATGTTGGAATCAGCTGAGAAGACGGTTCTGTTCAGTTGGCCAGCATAGTAGGTCCTGCATCTGAAGATGTCTTTGTTCTTCAGGGTCTTTACGAATACGTTCGTCCGCGATGGGAGGAGGGTCGTTCTTTGGTCATCAGCTCCAACCGAGTTGACCTGAAGAAGTTTGGCAACACGGTTCCAAGCCGTCCGACTGCGGAGAACGTTGACGTCGGCCAGTTGACGCTAGAGGGCTCCACTCTCCCCACGTCAGTGTTGCAGTCGTTGTTGTTAAATAAATGCAACGGTGTTGCTTCTCTTTCGATCCACTTTTGCTTTAATATTTCTTTAATTTTGTTTCAATTATGGTTTGGCTTTTGTTGTTCCATACTTTAGCGTTCCATACTTTTGGTGTTCCGTATTTTTTGGCATTGCACGCTTTTAGCATTCCATACTTTTAAAATTCCATACATTTGTCATTCCCTACTTTTGGCATTCCATACTTTTGGCATTTCTTACTTTTGACATTCCATACTTTTAAAATTCCATACATTTGTCATTCCTTACTTTTGGCATTCCATACTTTTGGCATTTCTTACTTTTGGCATTCCATACTTTTGGCATTCCATGCTTTGGCATTCCTTACTTTTGGCATTCCATACTTTTGGCATTCCTTACTTTTGGCATTCCATACTTTTTAAATTCCATACTTTTTAAATTCCATACATTTGTCATTCCTTACTTTTGGCATTCCATACTTTTACATGCAGCGATTATTGACTGCTGCCTGGAGCCTTGTAACAACTGGATTATTACTCGTGTTCCTGTTCTCCTAGGATTGATCGAACGTATAAGATGTATTACGGAGGAGCCCAGCAGAGACCAGACGCACCGTACGCTCGACCGATCATCAATCCAAGCGGAAAGGTCATAGGTCACATCGGTGAAGGCAACAGGAAGGACATACGTAATGCTGTCGAAGCTGCTCACAAGGCGGCGCCAGGGTATGTCATAGGTCGTTACCTTTTGTCAAAGGTCATGCAGGCAAAGGTCATCGAAGGGACGGGAGTAGAAAGAGCTCACTAGAGTTTTAAGTTTTTTGTTGAGGACTTTGAATTTTTGTCACATATGATAGGAAAATAAATCAGAATCAGTGAGTCTGTTAAAGTTTAGTTGAGTTTGAAATTTTTATGGACAGATTGATCCAAACAGAGATTCTCCTCTTGCGTTCATTTGGCAAGAAACACAAGAAACCTCGAAGTCTGTTCTGGAGCATTCATGTAATTCCTTTTATTCAGTATTCCACCGTGTTTTATTGCTAGCCTCTCATTGAATAAGGACAGGTGCGTTATTTTGTCACATCTGAATAATGTGGGTGAAAGAGAGCTTTGTTTCATCTGTAGAAGACTGTGTTGATATATAGTGAGTACATTGGGCTGAGTTTTCTGTTCAGTTGGGGGAAGAGAGCGTCACACAACCGGGCTCAGATCGTCTTCTATTTGGCGGAAAACCTCGAACTGAGACGCGAGGAGTTTGTCCATCGCCTCGTGACGATGACCGGCTGTTCGGAAGCGGAAGCAAGGCTCGAGCTGGATCTTTCCATTCAACGTCTCTTCCACTGGGGAGCTTATGCCGACAAATCCGGAGGAACTGTTCAGGTGAGTTCTGTTGCGCCTTGAATGTACTGGTACATCAGAAGAGCAGCTCTCCCTTGCTTGACTCAGGGGGAAACGGAGGCTTCTGTTTCCTCTTTGGTTTTCACTCTTGCTTCATCAGACTCTGGTTGAACTAAGGACAAAGTGTTCGTACTGTGCTGTTCAAAAATGATAATGACAACAAATGACAAAAATGGTTCTGCTGTTGTTCTTTGCATTTTTCCAACCAGTCTTACGAGAGAGATCTGGTCAGCAGCAGAGATGGAGAGGTCTTTGAAAGTAGAGCATTCGCTGGAATTGAGACACAGGAGAATTCAGAGGCTGTCTGCTTTTGTGTTTGTGTTGTTCAGGAGACAACGTTGTATGGTGCAACCGTGAAGGTCCATGAACCGGTCGGAGTGATCGGAATTGTCTGCCCTGACGAACGTCCGCTCCTTGCGTTTGTTTCTCTGTTGGCGCCTGCGGTCGTCCGAGCCAACTGCGTCGTCATCATTCCAAGCGAAAAGTTTCCACTTGTGGCCCTCGACCTCTACCAGGTGAGGTCACGGCATTTATATAGAGCACCTTCAGACGTTCTAAAAGGTGCTATATAACTAACCAAATGCTTTGTAGGAAGCGTCAAAAGACCTCTTTACCTTTGAAGATGTAGTGCAGCGTAATGGCATTTGACGCATCGGACGCAGACAGACATTGACTCAGTCAAAACATACGTCAGCCTTACGTTCTTTGCATTTCTTCTGAAAACAGTTTTCTATCAGTTTCCTGTCAAGTGAAAGTTACTGCAAAACATCACAAAAGCAAAATGTCACAAAAGCAAAATGTCACAAAAGCAAAATGTCACAAAAGCAAAATGTCACAAAAGCAAAATGTCACAAATGCAAAATGTGATGTTTTGCAAACAAACGACACCAGTCGTGGTTTTCACTTTCGTTTGGATGGATATCCTTCAGGTGTTTGACACGTCTGACCTCCCAGGTGGGGTCATCAACATCATCACAGGTGACCGTGATCACCTGACCAAGTACCTGACCGAACACCAGGATGTCCAGTCCGTCTGGTACTTTGGGTCAGCTCAGGGGTCAGAGTTCGTTGAATACATGTCGGCTGACAGCGTCAAGAGAACCTGGGTCAACTATGGGCAGCAGACGAGGGACTGGACGAAGCCGGAACAAGGTCAGGGCGAGGAGTTCCTCTACCACTCGATCCAGGTCAAGAACATCTGGATTCCGATGGGAGACATCTACGCCAACTGAGCTGAAAGAACTGGAGAAGGTTGACCCATCACGTGATCCTAGTCGTTGAACTCAGCTTCTTATGAGAACATGACGTAGAAAATTTTGATCTGGAACTCTTTGTGGAAGATGATTTTATGGAGCAGGTTGTACACCGAAGACCAGTTAGTCATTTATTTAGAATTCCGGTTGAATATGGAGTGTATTAGTTGCTCTGCCTTAGGACAATTGTAGCTGTCGTGTTTATTAATCAATACTTATAAGTTGTGATCTGCTTTTCTCTTTGTTATTTGGTCCACTTAGTTTGTGAGGCGATGATCGTGGATTTGTCATTTGAAGTGAAATATTCGTGTTAAATTTCTTTTAAAGCTGTTTTTATGTTTATTTTGGAAGAATATATTTCATTTGTTTGTCTTGACTAAAATTGATTCCCAGACACAAGTCTGTCTGTGTGTGTGTGTGTTTATGTCTGTCTGTCTCTTTCTCTGTCTTTCTGTGTCTCTGTCTTTCTGTCTCTCTGTCTTTCTGTCTCTCTGTCTTTCTGTCTCTCTGTCTTTCTGAGAGTTGATTGCATGTTGCCTGCATTTAGTTTATACAGCAGCAGTTAGAGCAGAAACAGCAGTTAGGAATGAGTTGGTGGACGTGTCACTTCATAGCAGTTAGTAGCTGTTACACAACATAGCAGTTATAGTAAGTGTGGGTTGATGTGCAGACAGGAAGCAGTTAGTCGGCTACTTTTCTTCGACGAATGTTGACGACTTGTTTGTCGGCGGCAACTGCTGCTTTTTTGCTTTCGATGTCTTCTTGGAGTTTCATCTGTGACAGCTTCAGCAGCCCAATGTTCTCTGCATTGCATCGCAGGGACCTCAGCAGCTGATCCGTTCCCTGTCGAGGAAAGTTGGAAATTAGCTGTTATGTTAGCTGATGGAGAAGGCGTACAGAGACAGACAGACAGAAAGACAGAGAGAGAGTGGAATGGACAAATTAAACTGCTATCAAACACTCGCTAACTGAATGAGTGACTGAGTGAATTACTGAATGTGCAACTGAGTGGATGAATGACTAGACTGAATGAATGGATGAACGAATGGACAGATGGCTGACCTGTATGATTTCTTGTGTCTCGGGTAGATTGGTTCCTGGGTGTTGTTGGAAAACCTTGACGATGGGACGATCCAGTTTCTCCTTAAGCGAGACGTCGCCACTGGAAACGGGTCCCTGCGATGCGGATGGTTAAAGCACTTGTCAATCAATCAGCATCAACCACCTGCGTCTCTAAGTATTCTTTTTTAGTAGCTTGAGTCAAACGCCCACACTTTGCAACAACAACGCACACAGCAATATAATAAAGGTTATGAACAAAGTAAAATAGGGTCTGAATGACAACTTAATAAAAATTATGGCTAATTAGTTCAGAATACAGATCCACAACTTTTGCGAAATCTAGCAGGATAAACCGTTGCTACAGTTGTCGTTTGGCCAGCAACAGCGTATATAGCGTATTCTCTGGCTGCCTGACATTGCTAATAAGAGTCGGCCAGATAGAGGGAATCGCCCTCCGCTTTCTTAGAGACCTCAAGGTATAAAGACCTTAAAGTTCAAAGGTATGTCAAACGGGTATGTAGCTGACTGATATCGGTTGGTACCCGAAATATCGATTCTCTACCTCCGGTGGTAGGAGAGAGACAGACATAGAGAGACAGAGACAGATAGAGTCAACTTACCCGCAGTTGAAGCCAAGCGAGTTCCGTTGTATCGAACGTCTTCTGCGCTTTGTTCGTTGCTAATCGATTCTCCTCAAAAGCACTCGACAACTGCTTCTGTTAACGACAACAACAACATCATCATCGCCATCGTTATCATCCCTCTGTAAAGATAGCTTTATTATGATCATCATTTATTATTATCATCATTTGCTCTACGTCTGCTAAATACGCCTGCGGTCTAAACAGGTTTAGCAACATCCAGCTTCTCCTTAGCAACATCTAGCTAAAACACTCCAAACTGCGTGTGTCTATGTAGACTGGACCTGTATGCGATCTATGTATGTGTATATATATAAATATGTATGTATACATCGGCTGCATACTTAGCCTACATGCATACAAGCAATTATAACATCATCACCGGAGTCGTTGTCATCATAATCACATAGGTGAGATGAACGTATACCTTGAGTGCGTTCGTCTCCTGGATCTTCTGGGTGAGGACTTCGTTGACTGACTTCATCGCCGACTTCTGTGACTCTTCAACGGAAGCTAACTGTTGGTCGACCCGGCGCCTCAGGTCTTTCGCCCGACAGATGGCGTTCCTCGCTTCCTGCAGCGCTTCGTCCACTTCCGGTGTGTAGGAACCTAGAGGATCGGGAAGCAGACGGGCGCTGGTGCCACTCCTGTCGTCCTTCTGTTCATCGTCGTTGCCTGTAATCTGCTTCGTCGCTGGTCCGCTTGGAATGGCCTTGGAGACGAGGTCAAGCACCCGTGACCTCTCCTGTGAAACGGCGCTCAGTCGCTTTCGAGCGGAGTCGAGGACTCGGAGGTGATTGAAGACAAGATCCAGTTCCACTTGGATGCACTGGTTCAGGTTCTGCAGGTGGTCTCGCTCCGCTTGCAGCAAACTGTCGGCACTGTCAGACACCTGTGACCGACAGCAGCATCATCACCAGCAGCAGCAGCCGACGTTAAAGAGGCGAATGGAAACCAAAGAAGAGGACGGAACAGAGGATGAATAGAAGATCAAAGAGGAGAAGAGAGGAGGGCAGAGGATGAAGAACAAAACAAAGGAGACGAAGAACGAACAGCAGAGGATTTGTGGTGGTGGAGTTTCTTTCGTGAGAAAAGAGGAAAGAGTAGAGCAGATGAGAGATTGGAGGATGCATTGCAAAGAATAGAGGATGTTGTCTTAAATGTAGATGTACACGTGTTTCTATAGCGACCGTATGGCCTCGACACTGCTCTCATTTTTCAATGAATTTCAATGAATTAATCGGGTGAGATCCTGTACCACCGCCGCCCGTTTGAATGGAAGCCACGCCATTTAAGGTCCCCGTGTACGGACCGTGCTAGCCCGAGATTTAAATCTCTGAAATAAGCCATGACCGGGACGCGAACCGGGGATCTTCACGCTCAGAGGTGCATTGACGTACGGTTAATAAATGTAGGTAACCAGGGTAGTTAGCCTCTGAGAGAAGGAGAGAAAAGGATTTATAGTCGTGCAGTTTCTCTGAAGAGGAGAGAAGAAGAGAGAAGAGAAGAGGAGAGAAAAGAAGAGGAGAGGAGAAGAGGAGAGGAGTGGAGTGTCATAATTTGTATTCGTACCCTTTCTTTGTCTGGTCTCTTGTTCCTTAGTTGTCTGCTGGTGGCGTTGACCTTCGCGTCCTTGAGGAGGCGCCCTTGAGCCTTCTCGAGGGCTTCCTTGGCCCTCGTCATCGACTTGATTTCAGTATTCGTGTCGATGAGGGCGTCCGTCAGGAGATGAGTCACCTTCCTGACGTCCCGGATGTGCTTCCTCGCCTGATCGTTGCTCAGTTCGGCGACGACATCCCTGAGTCCAGGCAGAGGGTCCTTCGAACGACTCCTATCGCACGACTTCTGCGCCCTTCTGACCAGCTGAGCCGATTCTTCGATGGCCCTCAGGGTGTCGTTGGCCCACGTCGTCGGTCCACTATTCGAAAGCGACCGACCGCTTCTCTTCCTCTGCATCGTCGCCATGTCTGCCTCCTTAACGGTCGGTCGGTCGGGATCTTTACGGCCGCAGATAGCAACGAGTCAAGCGCGACGCAGCTAAGCCACTCAACCGTTGCTACACGACTACTGCAAACAGATACATGTCGCTGCCTCAGTCAATAGACGCCGCCGCTGCTGCTGCTGCTGCTGCCGCCTCAGTTTCCGTCTCTCTCGCCGTCCATGAAGCCCTCTGCAGGGGCCGGCGCAGCTCACGACACCCGATCCAATCAAAGCTCCGCTCAGCCTCCACTTTTCCAGTCGAGTGTCTGTCTGTCTGTTTCTGTCTGTCTGTGTCTGTCTGTCTGTGTCTCCCTGGAGAGCCTTGCTTACGGTTCACGGCTTTAATAGCATTTAAATGCTTCGGCGCAGTAGGTCCCTGGAACGACAGAAGGAAGGAAGGAAGGAAGGAAGGAAGGAAGGAAGGAAGGAATGAATGAAGGAAGGAAAGAAGGAAGGAAAGAAGGAACGAAGGAGGCAGAGGAGGCCAACGCGGTCCTGAGGAAGGGGGAGAATATAACGCCACCATAGACTTCTTCCGGGCAAAGGAGGCTGCGTCCCTATTCTCGAGTCAGTAACCCAACTTATGGAGATCGGTCCAAGGTTGAAGGCTGCGTACAATACCCTAACCCCGGCGGGTGGCACTGGTCAATACCTTGTAAGTGACGAGCAGTGGAGCAACGAACTAAAGGCGTCTTCCGACTAGAAGGAAAGATCCTTCGAGACGGACCAAAGGAACCAGCGATTGGACGCAGGACGTGTCTGGAAGCAGACGACTTTAAAAGACCAGCAAAGAAATGCATCTCGTCCTGACCAATCGGACCAACCAGTCTAATCGCATTCGGACACAGTGAGGTGTTTATGGCGCCTCCGTAGCATCTCTCCGTGCCCCCCCTCTATTCAGTGAGGGAACGCTTCCCGCAATACCCCCTCAACCTCAACAAAGCGCCCCTCCCCACGGGAAGGGACGCCACGCAAACCAAAGGTGAATCAGAAGAAGAGAATCATTTTAGACAAAATCACTGTCATCAAATCAGACTGTAACTGATATTTTAATATCGATCCTGAACGAAATCACGATTATGTAAAAGTCGATTATGCCAGACAAAAAAGGTATTTAAATCGTCAGTTAAATCCATCTTCCTACTGGTAACTCAACTATTGATAAAATGCAGATTAAAAGCTTTTTGATAAAACTAATGTTCACTTTCAATGAATATCACATTCCACAATAAAATCAAACAAACCAATTAAAACAATTTCCGTCAGTCAGTAGAATCGTCTTTGACTGGTACAGAGCGATCGGTTCATGCAAGACTAAAAGAAGATCTCAAAACACAAGGAATACGACGAAGAGGAAAGAATGAGACCTGTAACTGAAACACATAGATTGAGACAAAACTTCGTCTGGCCAAAGTCAACTCTACTCGACTCCACAGACAAAAAACTGTTCAGCTGGCTCACACGAATCCAGGCTGATTTAACTGTCCAGCCTCTGAGACAAAATCCACACCAGCTTCTACTTCAGCAGGAAGTCAATCAGTTTCATAAGCGGAAATGAAATATTCTTTCTCAAAAGAGAAATGATACGTCCTACTGGATATCACTGGAGTTTCAGCAGAAATCCAGTCCACGTACATACACACTGACAATGTCAGACAGACGAGACAGAGATGACAACGACCTTAGTCATCAGATTAAATTATTGCTGTCAATGACCGTAAGACGATTAGCAATTAACTCATCAAAATCCACCTCTAGATGCAACTCGCAACAACCAACGAAACGACCATCAAACAAAGACGTAAAGACAACAGATCTTCATCTCACGGCTTAAGTACAGTAACTGAAGGTCAAAGTTCAAAGAAACCAATTTCTTTCAAGAAGACAATCGAGAATGCGATTTCTCAGAAAATCAGGAAATGGCACAATCGGAAAACTCAGCCACCACAGATGCACCTGACCACGACGCCTATAATGAGACAGAACTTTACAAATTGCCCATCAAGTACCATTCAAAAACTTCCGAAGCTCAGTAATTACCCCGTGCTATTTGCATATGTGACTTGCTTCAAATATTATCACTTTCTTTCAATTCCTAGGTTTCAGAAATTTCTGGTCACATTAAAAAAACATGCAATTTAATTCAAAACGGAAAAATATGTTTAGAAATTGTTTTATAAGTCTGAAACTGCAGACTAGATGAATGCTGCATTGAAGCATAGTTGCTGCGCCCATTTCACAGTACACAGTCGTAATCATAAACTGAAGATTTCTACGGCGCCCAATGAAAGCCAAGTTGCGGGAATGAACAGCTTATTCACAGGCGCTCAGTCTAAATAAATAAATTCGATATGCAAGAAGGGCAGATTCGGTACACAGCAACCTGGAGTCCTTTGTCTTAGTAAAAGAAGCAGCTGCCTGGAAATATCTACATATATTTGTATGAGCACGTCTATAAAGCGCCTTTTCTGAACCTCTTTAAGGCGCTAGATCATCAGCAGTCATTTCATTATGGCTTAGTAATTCCTAACAACAGAAACAATGGACAGATCATTCAGACGAAAGACATTCAACATAAATACTCATTTACACGCTTATGTAATCGTGTAAAAACTTTCTGTAAAACAATTGCAATCATCATTATTTTCTAGTAACTCTGCTCAACTCTTTCGACCACATATTTGATTACTTGGCAAAGTACTGTAGTCACAAATGAAACCTCGTGCTCTAGTGGAAGCCAATTCTTTTCGAACAGCGCCACCTTCAAACGACCGACAAATGCTTGGTCAACATTAACAACATGAAATTAACAAGAAATGACACCCTGACATAAAATTATGAAATATTGAAATTATTGAACTGCGTAACTACAGTCGAACGGATGCCCCGTAAAGCTGTGGAGCGCTCGATTCTGACTGGTTCGAATAAACAAACACCTGGCCTCCACCCACCACAACGCCAGGCGTTGCCTTCGAGGGCTTTGCCTTTCCAGCTGCTGCTCTCGGCTGCTTCCTCGAAATGTCGCCGTTTGGCCTCTGTGCTGCCACTGCGAATGTTGGACTTCCGTTTGAGACAGACTTCTTGACTTCTTCGCCTGGGGAATCGTTTTCGATTGGCTCCAGTCGTGTCTTCGCAAAAGCTAATCGTCTGTTTAAAGCATTCAGATCAGTTGGACGACTGACAGAGTTTGATTGGTTTAAGGATTCTCTTGACGTCATCTGGTCACTGTTCAGCTCCGTCTTTGATCCGACTAATACTGGTTTGTCTTTTGCATTCATTGGCAGCGTGGCGACGTCTGTTCCCTCGACAAACTCTGGTCCTCCATCTGGAGGAATGCTGATGCTCATTCGACTCTCTCGCAACATCGACCGTCTTCCAGCTACGATCTCTCTGTCCGTCTCCAGAGTCTTACGTCCGATCACCTGCTCGACGCTTGGAGGAACAAACAGACCAAAGGGTTTCGTCGGATGCTCGGATGCATCGGTTGCCACGGGCGGCAGATCGAGCTTCAACCGGCGCAGTTCGCTCATGCACGACACGAGGGACTCCACGACCTGGTCGTCCTCGTAACCGAAATTCTTCTCTAGTCGACTCTGGAAAAAAGCCATCAGTTCTTCCGTTTCCATTTTCAGAATCTGCTCTGTCAAACAAACGCAAAGCCATTCACAATTAACCTCCTCTTGCAGTTGTTCCTGGCGTTCAGACGCTGTGTTAAGAAAGTGAAACTGAAACTCCTGTCGTTTAAAAAGACAAAAAATTTCCTTCACCTACGTTCTCTGCCAACTGAAAGAAACAAATAATTTCCCTAAAACAACAAATAAATCGCAGAACAGAACTGCTTCAGCAGGCAGCCGTCGAACTAAATGACCTCTGACCCCTCGATGGGCAAAAGACAAACTGTACTAACTCTGGTGCATCTTGAGGAGGTTGTATCCCATGGCAACAAGAAGCTTCTCCCCCTCCAGGACGTAGATGTCCCAGAGTCGAAGCGACAGACGAAACGGAACCTAAGAACAACAGACCAACACAACATTGGGTGACCTCTGACCTGCATTATTTGACCACATGTGCTGCCACCTGTTTGCCGACTCATTCATTAACAGTCGTCCAGGAGACCGACTTGTCAACAAACAGAATCAGACGTCTTGCCTTTTACACTCAGTCACACTCTGCCGTCTGCGTATGTGCGTCTCTGCGTATGTGTGTGTCTCTGCGTATGTGTGTCTCTGTGTATGTGTGTCTCTGCCTATGTATGAGTGTCTCTGTGTATGTGTTAGTGTCTCTGTGTATGTGTGAGTGTCTCTGCCTATGTACGAGTGTCTCTGCGTATGTGTGTCTCTGCGTACAAGTGAGTGTCTCTGCCTATGTACGAGTGTCTCTCTGTATGTGTGTCTCTGCGTATGTGTGTGTCTCTGCGTATGTGTGTCTCTGCCTATGTACGAGTGTCTCTGTGTACGTGTGAGTGTCCCTGTGTATGTGTGAGTATCTCTGCATATGTGTGAGTGTCTCCGTGTGTGTGCGTGTGCGTGCGTGCGCGTGCGTGCGCGTGTGTGTGTGGAAAAGAAGACTCACTCTGTCGAGGAAGCACTGCATGAACCACTTGATTGTGTAGAGGCTGACAAAGATTCCCATCTTATCCTGAAATCATAGAAATAAATCCATCCATGAACCATCAGTCAACCAATCCACTGCATCCACAGAGGATCAAGTCTAAACTTAAAACAAAATGCTACAGTTTTTAAATCTATAAATAAACAGTTAAGATGATCAGAGCAAGACAGGAATCAATGCTCACCAGATGGCTCTTGACGCGTGGAAGAAGTTTCTGGAGGATTCGGTCGTGATGCGTCTGAAATCGCAACAACTTTGGAAAACCCGGAATGAAAAAACCTAGAGCACAAGAAACAGAACAAGAACTAAAGAACAAAAAAGAACGGAGATCGACATTGTTGAAGTAATCACGAGATAAAGAACTCAAAGCGACATCATCGTAACAGAGAAGAAGCAGAAAAGTCGAGAAAGGAGACGCTGCACCTGCCTTACCATGCATGGAATGTCGTTTATGGCTCATCAGAGCAGACAAAGCCCAGAACGCATCCTAAAACAACATCAAACACAAAATAACAGTCAATGAAATGACTCAGTCAATCATATCTCTCTCTCTAAAACTCAATAATTAACCGGCAATTCCTCCACAGACCTCCAGGGTTCAACTGCAACCTTAGCAGATCAGTTACAGATAACAAGGCTCTGTAGAAACACTCCTAAGTCTGACCGTCCTCCTCTTAGCTTCATGGCCTTTCTTTCATATTTACAACTGGACTGTTTGTGATTTATCATCTTCAAGAGACGTTTGGTATAAGGGTTACCTCTTCATTAAGGTACATGAGGAGAAGGGCAGCGATCTGACTCATTCCCTGACAGTAACCGACTTCCGTGTTGTACATGGAATAAGCAGCCAAGACGTAGAACAGCGCCTGTTGTCTAAAACAACGTACAACAGTCACCTTCACAAAAGAATTGCTAAACAGACCCGAATCTCCACTAAACAAAATAGAACTTTGAATAGAATCAAAATTTAAAGAAATAATCAAACTGTCAGACTATCCCCTCAAAAAACTCTTCAGACTTCAGCTAAAACAGCGCAACTGTAAACGGTTAGAGGCAAATACAGATCAACCCGTAAAGATCAGCCAAAGACTATTAACTCATTTCAGAAACAATAATTAATCTTCTTCACCCAGACCTAAGTAAGTAAGTAAGTAAGTAAGTTATGCATTTGTTAACACGCCATATGTCCATCGACTGAGCGAGGAATCGAATCAACCTAATGACCAGCAGTCAGAGCAAACAGACAAATTAAATAAAACATGGACTCCCTCAGGGTTAGGGTTAACCCTAACCAACAGACATGGTTGACCAGTGAAATAAAACGTGGTAGACTCAGGTGGACTTACTTTACATCGTAACGCTTGCGAAACATGAGGTGATTACGGTAAGTGCGGTTTACGTCCAAGTCAATCTGTCGAATATCTGGCGACCATCGAAGAGCATTTTGCCTCATCCGCTACACACACAAAGAGTTTTGTTTAAGACTTTTGTCAAAGAGATTGTTTTTCTATCACAGAATTTATCATATTTATAAGCATTTCATTGTTTGTTCAATCATTTGCTTTTGTCCTCCTTTTTACCTATTTCTATTTTTCACCTGTCCAGGTAACTATCTAACTAATCAAGCATGTGCATACGCGTGCATGTAATTCAGCAAAAAATCACACTGAATTACACATTTGTTGTAGAAAATATTCAATTTGCTCAGCTGATGGTTTTGTTGACAGGAACTCACTTCGTAGATTCCCGTTTGCTCTTTTCGAATTTTTGGAAGGTCAAGGATGAGAGACCAGGCCAACCCACGCACAGACTCGGGAATTCCCTTGTAGACTCGTCTTGTGACCTACAACATGGGACAAGAAGCTCACTGCATCTTGAAAGATCTTCCATAATGCGTCACTGCAAGACCGAGTAAGACATGAAAGGAAAGACAGAGATACAAGCACATATATATGCAAATAGTGAGGGCAGATGTTTAAAAAGAGGCACACAGAGACCAAACGCGTCTGCTAGAAACTCATACAGAAACTAATACAGCTATTCTTTCATTCCCCAGCAAAACCACCTCTTCACGATGGAATGACTTTTAAGTAAAATATCAGAAATATAGAAATTTCTGTTGTAAACAATTCATGATGCTGATGAAGATTTCTGCTAAAATCATGTGTGGGCACTTTCTGCTATTTATTTAGCCCTTTAAGATGATCAGAAATTCAGTAACCAGTTGAGCCAACCGCAAACTCAGCAGCCAAAATCAAATGCTATAAATGTCAGCAAAAGTCTTTAAATGACAACATTGGCAAAGCGATCGGCAGAAAAGGACCTTTTCGCCTGGGAAGTGTTGGTCCCATTTCCGTGTCATCTTGATCCACTTCTGAGTTCTTTCCAGTTCCAACTGTTGAGCCTATCGATGGACAGAAGACCAGAGCAGACGACCAAACATCAGATGAATGAAAACAACGAAAACGGTAAAACTAAGAGACAGCAACGAAGGAAAATTTCAAAACTGACTTTCTATTCTAAGACGAATATCCACAAAATACTTTCAACCAACTTTTAACAGAGAAAGTTAAACGCTCATAAAGAAACAGATAGCTTTGAAAATGAATTTAAAGTGAAAGACTGCTTTGCAACTTGAGTCCGAAAAGCAAATACAAAGCATTGAGTTATCTTCAATTTTAGACAACAGTCACGGCCGGATGTTACCTTCTGGACGATGGAAACTGGTGTCACGGGAAGATTCTGGTTGCTGCAGATCAAAGACAGCAGCCACATTCACATCAGAATCACATAGCATTCAATTTAACAATACAACACGACACAATACGGCAGCACATTTTGGCATTGTTTATTTTTGCCTCTCTTCAGCAAACTACGAGCAAATGGCTTTGTCTGCATCTGGTTCTGCTGAATAGCACCTCACGCTTCTGCTCAAGAATCTCACAAGAATCTGTATCTCTTAAAACGATCCATAGTTTGGCCCCTCTGTGTTTAGCCATTGGAAATAATCTCTGCGGAACCTGATCACCTGCCCTCTGCCACTTAACAATACTAAGCCTAATCAGAATATATGCCTCAGGTACTAATAATTTCTGTCTAATATATAAAGACACTTGAACATGAAATAGAAAGAGCATGACAGTATAAATATACACGACACATCTCACTAATATCAGCAATCAGAAAAAGTAGAAGGAAATGCCTGAACATGTACGTTGCTGTAGTCGTACGTACAGCCGTTTGCTATGTAAATGCGCCAGCTAATGTGTAGCGTCAGTCTGTGAGGCATGCGTTAATGACTTCATTGTGCAAATTTGGTATCAGTGGGAGGCACGACGTTGTTGTGCATTAACAGAATTAGCGCATTAATGGAACGTGCATTACTAGACTTTTACTGTACATGGAAAGGATGACAAAGTATGTGGAAATGTGCTATCAGTAAATCAGAGCTGCTTACTGGATGAATCCATATCTGTCTGTCACGTGGTAGACTTCAAAGTCTGGATCTTCCCACGGATCAATCGAAGCACCTTCATCACGGCCCTGGAAAGAAGAATTCACAGCCTGAGACTTTGACCAACCCAAAAACTTGGCAGAAATGAAGAATCACAGTCAACCTACATTAATCCATGGATTGAAAGACTCAAGAGGTGGCTTCAACATTAACTATTATTTCAGTTTCATGTCACACTCACTTATTTGGATCCAAATCATTTTTTGACACAAATGATAAAATCAGTCTCATCAGTAAATTTTCTGCTTAAGGGGAATTAATGACTTGCTGCCCTACTTACCAACTTATACTTGGCGACAATCGTTCGTCTCTCTTCATCCGGATCGGAATCGGCAGACGTCGAGTCCGAACTAAAATCTAAACACAGGTTAAAACGTAAAGAAAAATCTTCAGAAAGAAATATTCTCAATCATAAGCAAATCGTAAAACTGCACCAACGTCATCATAAGAAAACTACCTCCATTCAACTGTGTTTAGCTGATTGAGATGAGAACTGCTCTCACTGACATGCTCAAACTCAACAATATATTCCTGTGCTGAAGATAATTGCAGCCATGACGAACAAGATCAAGACGATGATGATGATGATGATGATGACAAGATGAAGACAACTACTAACCTTACTCTACTGCTAATCAACTAAATCAGAATAGTCTGACTCACTCATGTCTTTACAATTTCTGTGTCATTCAGTGTCATTGTTCTCTATCTTTTGCCTAAAATGCAAAACAAATTAGTTCCTAGTTGCATGTTAAAAACTCTGGATTTACATGCATCTCAGTTTTGCTCTATAATATGAGGTATACGTCAGATGACAGTTTTTCCAAGATTCTGACAGCCCTGCTCTTGTCCTTTTCAACTACTATTAGTAGTAGTAATAAATTTGCATCATTCTGAGAAGTGGATTGCAGAAACACAAGCAGATTACTGTTCGTGAAAGAATTTCGAGCGCCGCTATCTCCCTAAAACTACGGCGCCTTTCATCATAACAGAATTAAAAGTACATACGATTAATCAAATTTATCTTACTTGTGATAACCGCAACCAGGAAGAATATTAGTTTTCCTGAATCGTAATCGTAAACTCGCGATTTCATACAGCGCAAAAATAAAATTAAGTCACCACGGGAACCAGCTCATCCACAGGCGTTCAGTCAAAACAAAATCGATGGGAAGGAAGGGTCAGATTCGCTTCCAGGTCAAAATCCAAGGATCAGGCAGGCTGAAAACAGGAGATGATGACGAACCAGATGAATGCCGGAAACTGTAGACTTTCGGATAAAAATGCCACAACAGATAGGAGGCCTTGAAATTAATCTAAAGCTAAAGTCGTTTCTAATTGTTCTGGTTATAACTTGATGTTATTAATTATATTTACACATTGGGCGTCGTCTTCCACATATGTACGCTCAAAAAACAATGAAACAACTCGAAATTTCAATAGGGCAGATTGCGAATTTCTAAAATCATACCGGAATAGATGCTCATCTCATTCGGCCTAAACAACGCGTTCACATTAATGAAATTAATCAGCTTGAGGCCTAATTAGTTTAATAAAAATAAACAAATTCTAATTAGAATTCAGGACACCTCGCAGCGCATGCGTACTAGGCCATCGACCAGCGATCAGTTTAGATTATTTAGTTCCAATATAATCTTCTGAATGTTAAAAGAGCATTCACCAAGAGAATAAAGTAACCAGATCTTAGGGGTTAGCTGTAGCCATCTTATCGTCTAAGTTCATATGAGTGTCTGACATATCATGAATGCGTCATTTAAATCACATAGCAAAGTTATAAGTGTGAGTCACCGGGAGCCTATTTTTGCATTTATTAAGCGGCACTATCTAGTGACTGAGCGATAGATTGATGGCGCTTGGCAGTCACGAGTGAAGGACTTGCTTAAGGTCCCCAAACCGCAACCGTTTCAGAGGGGGGGCTCGAACCCTTACTCTCTGCATTACAAGCCGAACACTCTAATCAATCGGCTACCGTGCCCACACAATGCCTACCACGTTTCCTAGAATAAACCATAGCATTCAGAGCAGAGCTCTTAGTGTACAATAGATAATTTTAAATTAAAACTTAAGACTCATTTATTATCTCAGTACTATAACTAATTATTATGTTGTAACTCGTCCTTTGAGTAAGACATTTTTTTATTAAGGCGCGTTATAAATATAAGTTGTATTGTACAATGTCCATCAGATCTGGAAATGATTTCGTTATGTCATGAGATTCTTGGCCTTTCCTTGTTCTATTTCGACTGCGGTTAAAGGTCAGTTGTGATGCTTAGAAATTTACATTGCATTCCAATATGTTACGTTATCACTCTACTGAGCTACAGACCTAGTCCAATTCGTGGTGGATAATTTTTGAAGGCGTGCTTCTACATAGGCTAAGCCCTACAGACTGAGCGCATGACGAAGAGCTCAACCATATTATACGTGTCGATTACAGTTTTCATTGCTGTTATTGCCTATTACCATAGACTATGTACGCACGATGAGTTTCCACTCCACGCGCTTATAATCGATCGATGGATCGCGCTTTGCAAAACTCGCCCTCAGCCGGTCGGCATTCTAGAAAGGCCTTATATGTAGGTTACAATAGGCCCATATATATATATATATATATATATATATATTTATATGTATACTTAATATAGTTTTGCCATCATATTATATATATACGTGTGTGTATATATATGGCCTGTTTTAGATCTAGTGTTTGTGCAAGCGTTGACTGCAGTGACGTAGACGGCAGCTGGACTGACGGGCGGAGACTGCAGTGGACTATTAGCTGACCAATGGTACGGCGACCGACCACAGGCCATACATAAGCAGAGCTGTTTCTCCTGCGACGAATGGTCTCCTTCGCTGACCAGACGAAATCGTCGCAGACGGCGATGGCGTCTCGTCTCTTCACGAGAAAATAATCATCGTCGAGAAATTTAAAAGGTGTCGAAAAACAACAATCCGGGTTTGTTTCACTAAAATTATGGCGAAATATTGCGAAAAGTGTCGAGTTTGCATTTGTGTTGTGTAGTGATAATTGGCTCTGCGACACATTTTCTAACTTGCCGAAAAATCTACAGATTCTGTTAATCGAAATCGCATCTTGAATAAGAGAACGAACGCAAAGTCGCAGTTTCGGGAATTTACTACGAAGAGGCAAGTATCCAAATAGAGGCCTAAACGTTAACGCTTTAAGCTCTGAACTTCGGACGCAGTTGACGTTTTGCGTGAACGAGTTTGATTCAGTGAAGGAGTTAACGGGATTGGTAAAAAATTAATTAAATGGTTATTTAGATAATTGGATAATTGTCAAATATAAGTGGTCGTGATTCGGGAAAATAACAAGAGTCGGCAAGATTAAGCCTCGGGATTAAGTTAATATAAAACAATGAACACTCAAATTAGGTCTGTGTTGACCTGAAAAGACGCCTAGGAAGAGATATAATAGCCAGGCAAGAAAGGAGAAACCTAAGGGTATGAAATAGAATGCATTAATAGTGTGGTCATGCCATTACAAGATTTCCTATAGAATGCCCTTTTGGTTTTTCCTTTTCATAATCTCCCATTTGAGCGGATTTATTAACGGCATTAATTGCCTTCATTAGCGTCAAAGTTCTTCAGTTGAGCGCTTTTATTCCTCCTGCGGCAATCAGACAGGCCGTATAAGAGTCGCTCTAGGGATAGGAAGACATTAAGTCCCGCATGACTTAAGCCCCGCATGACTTAAGCCCCGCATGACTTAAGCCCCGCATGACTTAAGCCCCGCATGACTTAAGCCCCGCCTCTGTGGGGCTTTAAACGTTTTTCCGTTAATATATGATTTGGTCAGTCCTCTCATTTGCAATCAATTCAGTGACAGCTGAACGGGGCCAACGTACTTCACTGCCCCACTCGCCTCTCCTTGTAGTCTCTGCTGCCCCCTAAGAGTCTCTCCTTGTAGTCTCTGCTGCCCCGGTCCTCTTCTGTAGCCTTAGCAAATTTACAGCTTCGCAGTTCCACTTAACTCACTGAAGTTGGATGGGAAAATATGAATCTGTTTCTATGTGTGTGTATGTCTAGCTTCCTGGCTTCCAACCACCTTCCCATTCACCCATCGACCATCCATCCATCTAACCCATCTACTCATCCATCCTTCCATCCATCCATTCATCCACCCACCCATCCACCCACCATGCCTGCCTGCAGACGGGTGATCGGAAGGCTTGTGGACATTCTGGAATCAATGGCTGGGTGTTGTTCTCTGCCTCCAATTAATCTGATGAGTCCGTTGTTTGTCTGGTGTTAGATTCAGTTTGATCAGCGAGCAGCTGCTTAATTGTGGTGCCCAGCCATTTCCATTCTATAACCACCACCCTCCGCCCTCCTCTGCATTTGCCCGCAATCACCCTCTGTCCATTCATTGCCCGCAATCACCCTTTGTCCATTGCCCACAATCATCCTCTGTCCATTGCCCTGTCATCCTCTGTCCAGGCCTTCAGATGATGACTCCTATTTCGCTGACCAGTTTTACCAGCCCAAGTTCGGAAACAACCTAAATGATCACATGAATATGATATAGATGATAGGATAAATACAGACAGACAGACAGACAGACAGCCAGACACAGACACACAGACAAACAGACATATCTGAAATTGAGCTTCCGTAACTGACCATTTGAAATCACAGACAGACAGACACACACACACAGACACACAGACAAACAGACATATCTGAAATTGAGCTTCCGTAACTGACCACTTGAAATCACTCATATAAACTGAGTTTATGCGCTATTAGGGAAATTAGTAATTACTCAGTATTAAAGCAAATGACCCTGAATACTAACCACGTGACTTGAGGAGGTCATTTGGCGCAGCCTCGTTCCGGTTGATTTCCGATTTACCGAATTAGATCCAACGGGTGTAAATAGCGCATTTAAGAAGAGATTAGATTCGAGCGTCTTAAAACGCCCTTGTTTCCATCCAACAGATAGTCAGTCAGTCAGTCAGTCAGTCAGTCAGTCATGTGGGCGGCGCTCACATAGTTGTGTGTATGTTTACAGAACAGTCTGAGAGGCTCATGCGTGTATACAACAGGTTTTCTTTGTTCCGAAGGTTTTGAATCTGGCAGAATGAAGAGAAGAGAAAGAGAGAAGATCTTATGAAAATTGGAATCTATGTAGGTAGCAAAGAAGACTGACTGTTAATGATCTGTGGAAGTCTGTGGAAGCAGGAACTTTGATATGCCAGGTCCTTCTTAAAGAGACCATTGCTTGCAATCACTGAGTCAGTCCGCTGCCTTAATTGGAGCCAAAACGCCTCCTTGTATTAAGTAATGGAGAGATGGGGCACACTGTTATTTCGGAGCCTCAGACGGAATTTCTCTTTGTTGGAATTTGCCTGCAGATATCTGCTGGTGGAACTTTGAAAGGGACAGTGATTCCCCCCCCCCCATTGTGTTTCCTGGGTCAAAACGTACGTTGATCTGACTGGTCTCTGTGGTGACAGATGCTGTGGTGACCGCCAGTGCCTCCAGTTTATTCAATCCCATCTGATTCATGGATTTAATCTGTGTTTGTCCCCCGATGCACAGCCATCCCAGCAACCATATGCGCTGGCCGAAAATCCTTAGCCTTAGGACTCCGTCATCCGTCACTTTACCCAGCCTGCTGCAGGAACTCGACCAGCCAATCTATAGCCATATGGTGACATTTTTCAGCCGAATCTAGTCTGTCGTGCACAGGCGTTCACTTGCTCCTTCCGTTGGCCCTCAGTCGGTCCAGTCCGCCTTCGCTGGGCGCTGCCTTCGTCGCTGGCGCTGCTGCTGCTGTTGCTGCCGCTGATGATGATGCTAGAACTATGAAATTATTATGCTTATAGTTACCATGGCAACTGGCGTGTGGAGGCGCTTGCTGTAGTTTCAGTTATTGTCTGGACGTGGCCCCAGTGTTTTCTGTTGTCGGATCAGCATCATCTGCAGCAGCAGCAGCAGCTGGCAGAGGGTGGAACGGCGCTCACTCCCAAGACAATCTGTCGAAGCGGTTGAAAGGAATAATGAAATCGGGGGCGGGGACGTGAGCAGGCGTGTGTGTGTGTGTGGTGTGTGTGTGTTTGTGTGGTGTGTGTGTGGTGCGGAAGCGAAGCTGTTGTTGATTGTGGCGAAGACTATCCAGTGCGCAGCAGATGCCTAATGGTATAAGAATAGCTTCATAAGCATAAAACGACTCTGTGCTGCTTCCAGTGCTGCGGCTGCTGCTGCTGCTGCTGCGGCTGCGCTGGCAAAGTGGGCGGCGGGTCATAAGAGGCGGATGCGGAGAAGCTGACGCCAGCAGCAGCAGCAGCGATGGATGCATCGTCGTCTGACTGATGCTTTATCGATCTGGGCCGTGAACGGACGGTCAGCTACTGCGTTGTGGTGGCACTTGAATGCATCGTTTCGAGGGCTGACTTGTTTTCATCTTCCAGCTGGTGTTTTTCTTCCCTTCTGGCTTCGCTCTCTCTCTGTTACTCTACCTTCTGTCGTAATCGTCATCGTAAACTCCAAATTTCTAAAGCGCTACTTAAAAGCTAAGCGCAAGGAACCAGCTTATTCACGAGCGCTGCGTCAAGTCAATTGGGTTGTCCAAAGATGCCATGTCAAGCACCAAGACCAGAGAGAGAACGGGAGGCCGGAGCACTTCTATCGCGCTGGTGTCTGATGCACATGGCGTCAACCGATGGAGAAACTCCCTCTTGCTCTCCCTGCCCTTTTCCTTCCCTCCCTTTTGGCCTCTTCCTCTGACTGCGATCGCCAGAGATCGCAGTCAGAGGATGAATTAAGGCACTTGGCACTCACTGGAGGTCGGCCGATCTTCTGGTCAGCAGCTGGCGTTGTTGCCGAGAAGTCATCGAACCATCTGGATGCTCCTCATTCGTCCGAGGAGGAACAGCGTCGAATTTGCACTTAGAGCTCCGCCATGCATGAGTCAAAAGGACGGTGCAGCCGAATGCCTCGCTAGCAAATTTATGACTTTCAATTGCTTTGGTTTCTTCTGCTCAGAAGGACGATGACGTCATTGCATCGGCGGTCGACACCTGCGATGAAGCCTGCAGCGCAGCCGCTTGGCAGGTGTTGTAGACCGAGGCGATGAATGGCTGTCTTGTTATTAACATCTATATTTTGAACTAGAGAGGTTGATGGTATTTATGCCACAGTCATTTAATTCATAAAGGATCCTTTGCTAGACTACAAACAGCCAGAACTCACTGGCCATCGGGTTTTGATGAACACTAAAACGATCTTCCCAAATTATCTCTAGTGCAGCGCAAGCTTTGTATTGAACAGGGAGTCCAATTGAACATCTGTCTCAGATGACCAGGTACTGCATGTACGTTTAAGTCAGCCGAACCAAATCCGTTTGCTGCTCACCGATCAGACTCCAAACAACCTGACTCTTCTTTCACCTATAATACTAGACTGCTGTGCAATTTCAATTTCTGCTTCCGTAAAATACCATCAACCTCTCTAGTTCGTACTCTGCCATTGCTGCCACATTCAGTTTGGGACTCGTCTAATTTCTCAGCATTTCCAACTTGCTTACAGTCTGCCTTCTCAAGCCTCACCTGTTTAATTTAAACTCTACCTGTTCAGTGGATCATGGTCTGTGAATAACCAGAGATTCTTAAGCCTTATGCATCTTTATAGTTGAACTATAAAGTCTTTGGATCAGATTAGATTTGATTAGAAACAGGTCTGGCAGTCGAGTTGAAGCAGATGTCTAGTGGCTTTAAAGAGTCCATTTGTTCTGCTGAGTTTGGCTTCAAGCGTCAGGGGTGCAGTGGCAATAAAATTGGCTGCAGATGGGTGCAAGGCGGATATTTCGAGGTCCCATCATTTGATGCTCCTGAATCAAATTCCCAGTTCGTTTCCTGTTCTGCCAGATGAGTCTGACTATCGATTTCCGTTGGCCGTCCAACGCGTCGGGCTGTTAACAGAGCTCATCTGCTGCTCCGGGAGTTTCGTCCCAGTTTTCGCTGAAACTCATGCAGCCGAACAGCCAAAGGCATTCGTTCACCAGGTTCAAGTATTCGTTCAGCTCTTGATACTTGATTTTCTTCTGTCGTTTTTCCTCTTCAGATTTTTTCACAGAATCCAATTATCTGTGAATGAAATTGATGTTCAGAGTACAGTAAGTGGCAGCGGAAGCGATGACTTATCAAATGGACGGGTACATTTGGGTCAAAGTTTGCAATAATTCTAATAGTTAACATCCTTAAGTAATTATTGCCCAGTATGAAGATAAAAAGAAAATGCTGTCTGGTGTTCGATCAAGTCTATATCAGCCATATTGTTGATGTTCTCTATGTTCAAGTTGTTGTGCTGACATCTGCTGCAGATTTGAATAGAAATTCCACCGAATGGGAAATCAGCACAGCAACAAGCAGAAGGAGAAGGAGAAGGCTAAACAAACCAATAACAGCCATCATGCAAAGAAGCGCAAGAAGAAGAACAAGAAGAATTCTTCTGTTGCTGATGGCATTGGATTTGTCTCCTCCGACGGACCAGTCACCCGCAGCACGACAGCCCCTCCCGACAAGTGTCCTGCTGATCAGAAACTTAATCTCAAAATCTACCCATCCTACACAAGTGGGAAGAACGAACTGACTCATCCAGAGGGAGACGGAAACCCAGACGACGTCAAGGTCTACCGAAGCATCAGAGATCGTTTGCATCAGCGCAAAAGCGCTACAGTTCCGGCTTTCCACATCTCGGCGGTGAGAGATTATCCGGAATTGGGTCGGAGGTGCCCTCGTTGGGACAGCCTCAGCGAAACCCCGCGGTCCTCTGCTCGAGCTTCGAATACAGGCAGTGCGATGAGCACCAGCCCCAAAGGTAGACCGTTTTCTATGACTTCCTCAATGGGTTGAATGCCAGGACGAAAGCAGAGGTGAAGAGAAAGAGTTTTATGTTATTCTCTCTGTTTTGCTGCTTCTGATTGTCGTCGGTGCCAGATGATCTGCTTTTCTTCTCTCTCTGCTGCAGTCTTCAGGAGATTTTCCATTGCTTTGGGAGCTAGTCCTCATTGTTTTAAGATTTGACAAAGGCAGGCACAGATTGCATCTGATTGATTTCATTCATCTTCTCTGTCTGTTCCTGAGAGGTTCTTAGCTGGAAATGCATAAATGTTTTGATGCATACACAACACATACATACCTTCATGCAATCATGGGGTTTTGCACAGAGTCATTTCGTGGCTCCCTTGAGAAGGCACTAGTGTGGTAGACTAGATGGCACTAGTGTGGTAGACTAGATGGCACTAGTGTGGTAGACTAGATGGCACTAGTGTGGTAGACTAGATGGCACTAGTGTGGTAGACTGGGCCTCAGTTCTTTGTGCATTGACTTCATGTTCCAGTTAAACAATCACTTCTGCCCTGTTTGTATGTTTCAGTTGCTAAAGAAGACTTTCCCTCATCGATCGCAGTGCGACAGAGATTGAATCAGTTTGAACTTACCTTCATCAAGTCCTTGATGCAGAAGTTTAGCTCGTTGCCATGCAAGGTCCAGTTGGCATCTGTGTCGATCGCCATTCGACCCTTTGCTGCCCACCAAGCGATCTCTCTCTTTAGCTATCTCAAGTCGCAGACTGTACCGGTTGACCTGAGACGAGCTACAAGCGGAAGGGAGCTCCCAGAGTACATCCTTACGATTCCGACGGCCTTATTCCTCGAGATTAAGCAGATTCGAGAGGAGGGAATATCCGACCCAAATGTCTTGGCCTCGGCTGCACGTGACATTGTCACGTGCATCGTTGGCGAAGTTGCCAACGAAGTGTCTCGCATGTTTGAATACCAGGTTGCTTTACTGAACGAGGAAGCGTCGGTGGCTTTGCTGGCCGACCACGCAGCTGAATGCGTCATTGATTACACGGTCAAGCGAAGTCATCGACTCCTTGACCGCAACACAGTGATACAGGGTAAAGTCACGTTGTAACGTCTGTCTTTTATTGTCTTTTAAATGCTGTCAGTTTCAAGTGCATTTCTTGCTCGTCAAATGCTCGTCAGTCGCCGCAGTCACGAAGTGATGAAGAAAAGCTAAGAAGACATTGGAGGAGCAGACGAAAAGACCAGCTGTTCAGCTCCCAAGAATCTGGTTGAATCTGGTGGTCGATACTGGGAGCTGACTTGAATTGCGATTGGTGTTTATAGATTAAAATTCTTATGCAGTTAACTGAAACAAGGTTTGTCTGCTTTCATTTGTTTTCTCGTGATTTCTGTTTGTTCTAGACAACTTATCATTAGCTGTTTTGAAATGAATTGTTAACCTGGAATTCAACTGACCCATATTTGTTACCTGTATATATATATATATATATATATATATATATATACATATATATACATATATATACATATATATGTATATGCAGGGGTCGTTCGAGGTCATCCGAATGCTGGCAAAACCCGGTTCATCTCAGTGATTGTTGGGTCACAGGAACTGAAGTGGGAGCTGAGCAAGATCCTCAAGAAGCCTGGACTTCGAAAGGACGTGCTGCTGTTTGCGGAGGCCCTCAACGAATCGACGGGACCAGGCTGGACGTTCCACTCGTCCGAAGACCTTGACCCTCTGCTGTACGGCTACAGGGGTCTGATGCTCGAGTGGGATTTCCAGAACGAAGTCTATCGGGTGACCGGCCAGGAGCAGCGACTGCTGCTGACGGATGAGACGCCCTGGCGATCGGATGACTTCCATCGCCTCTACGCTCCCTACCAGTGTCTAGTTGGAGCTGGGGTCATGACCTCTTGCAAGACCGTCAACTTGGGAGCAGGTGACGATGAGACGCTGGCTGAGTACATGCTCAGTCTCCTTGGGTCGTCCACTCATCGTGGTGAGATCCAGCCGGTCTATCGGCCGCTGAGCCGTCGGTGCGTCAGGGCGGCGGCGTCCATGAGGAAGACCCCTTTCAACCAGACGAAGACGGATCTCAACCCATTGGCCGGGGTTGGTCTGACGTCAGCTTCAGCTTCAGTCTGCGGCTCAGGTCCACGTAAGAAATCTCAGTTTGTTTTACTCTCGTGGTTGGCTATGTTCTCTTGTAAACTAAAGAAGAAGATCCTATCAGATTTAGAATCACTTTGGCTAAAAGAAATCCTATCCTGATTCCTCCTCCTCCTCCTCCTCCTCCTTCTCCTCCTCCTCCTCCTCCTACTCCTCCTACTCCTCCTCCTCCTCCTTCTCCTCCTCCTCCTCCTCTTGCTCACTGCTCCAAACGCCATCCACCACAAACAGTCGTCTGCCTTTGTACCTGCCTGACTCATGGATCTCGATCTGGAACGGAACCCAACCTTACCTGTCAGTCGATTTTGTTTTGACTGAGTGCCTGTGAATCGGCTGCTTACTGCAACTTGGCTTTCTTGGGCACTGAGGAAACCTAGGGATTAAGATTATGATTGAAAGTTAGAGAATGGTGTTTGTCTGGGAGAGAGAACTCTGTTTAGGTTGTTAGCAAATGAGAGTCTCAGTCTTTTCGAGCGTGAAACTGTTGAATAGTCTGACTGAATCATTGTTGTTGTTGTCTGTGTTTCCAGAAGACATTCCCAACGGAATGAAAAGAATTCGTCCTCTCACCCAGAGAGTCACCAAAGACGACGCTGTGCGAGCCAATCGGTTGGTGCTGGTGAGGCAGAACCGCTGCTCGGCTGATGAGGTTGGGTCGCCAACCGTTGCCATGGCGAGGGCAGCACGAGAAGTGCCAGACATACGAGACATCGACGATGTGGAGTCAGCAAGCGTTGATCAAAGTTAGAGATGAGGAAATCAGTTTCTCTAGTGTCATGGCTACACGTGTTCATCCGCACTGTGTTCATATTCAGTGGGCACAGCGTAACAATGCAGTTTGACACTTCTTAGAATTAGAGCTTTAATGATGCAGCTCCTTGTTTAGAATTCTTTCCATTATGGAACCTAATGTTTTGTTGATGAACTGTTGAGCTTAGCTGAGCAAGTAAGTGAAAAGAAAGCGCATCTTGAACGAATTCGCTTTTCTTCCTAGAAACAAGAGGACCAGTTTCAAATCTTCTTTAAATTTTTGAAGCCATCAACTTTTCTGCTGCTTAATAATTTCGCCAATCACTCTTCTGTCTCATTCTCATTTTTGTCCTGTCTTATCTTGTTTTCAGTCGTCCTCGAGCCGAGGATTGGCGGCACCAAGGAACGATTTTGTTTCTTATCCATGGAGCTAATTCTCATGTTAGAAAAACTAAAAGTGCCGTTGCACGTTAGAAAAAAAGGCGCTACATACACACCAGCGACGTCAATGGTTTCCTGCTGTGTAGTATAATATACTGATGAATAGACAGCCGGACTTTGACGAGAAACGTCGTAAGAAACGATTGAACGAAGTGAGAAAGGGTTGTTGTGCCTTGACGTTGTTCTCTGTTGTATGTTGTTGCTTCAGTGGACGCGGGTCAGAGCAACGGACGCCAACAGCTGCTGACCAACTCTCCTGCGAAGGACAAACCACAGAGGACAGTGGAAGGCATCGTCGGCAACAAGGACAATTTCCCAGTGGAAGAAACCGCCAATGGAAAATCTGCCAAGAACAAAACGATTGAAGACAAGTGCAGAAAAACGATCTTCGTCCAGGGTCAGACGCTAACCACACTTCTGGCCAACTACAGCTAATCTAATCTAATCTAATCTAATCTAATCTAATCTAAAGACTTCTGTAGCGCCGTTATCATAATGCCCAAGGCATCAGTCGATGGTCGCTTCAAGTCAAAATCGTAATCTAAAATCATAATCCACTGGAGAAGTCGGGTCGAATTCCGACAGCAGATTGTAACTCTGATATAAAGATAGAACAAAAGACAATAATCACGATGATGATGATGATGATGATCTGGATGATGATTATGATGATGATGATGATGATGATGATGATGATGATGATGATGATGATGATGATGATGATGATGATGATGATGATGATGACGATGACGATGATGATGATGATGATGAGCTGTCTTCATCAACTGTCGGGGATGATTATGATGATGATGATCGACGAATCAATATATCCGTAGTTGATATGAACGTCTAATTTTTCTGCCGCAGCTGAAAACGAGAATAAAGTGAAGGACAGAGAACGAACCGAGTTGAACGCAGACGAAACGAATGGAGGAGATAAACATGAAGCAAAAGTACTGATGAATGCAATTGGCGTGCGTACATCCACGGCTCCCTCTGCAGCTCTTCTCATGGACCACTGTGGTCCAGGTCGAACGATTAGCAGCCGAAGTCCTCTGGTCAAACGGGGCACAGATCCTAAGATGGATCCGTTCGTTGCAAATCATCCAAGTTCAACTGCTGATCAAATTGAGGAGGCGTTGAGGAGTGGCAATGCGTCTGGCCGTGAAGAGGATAATCCGGCCAGAAAGGCTTCGTCGATGTGCATGGAAATGAAGGAGAGCATTCGGTGCAAGATCCTGCAAGCCCTAGAAGGTACGTCCTGGCATCTCGTTCCAGCAAAACAATTCCATATCACTAGCTTATCTTTTCCAAAACTATTTCAGACTTTTGAACACCTACAGAGTCCAGACTGATGCATCCAGTGTGTCATATATACGTCAGATTCTTATGGTTCTCAGAGGCCTAGTACCAGCCACTTTTATTGTTAGATAAAAGCAACCGACATGATGGGGGGGAATGCAAAGGATCTGTCTGAGGGTTTACGCAAATCCTCCTGTGAGAAGAAATAGACAGAAAACAGGCAGCTTCCGTGAAACAGTTTTCCCAGAGGATGAATGAATGAATGCACGAGAGGATAAGTGAGGGCAAAACTGAACTGAAGATCAAGTTTTTCTAATCTAATCTAATGTAAAGACTTCTGTAGCGCCATTATCATAATGCCAAAGGCATCAGTCGATGGTCGCTTCAAGTCAAAATCACAATCAAAAATCATAAACAGTTGGTGAAGCCTGATATCGAATTCTGATGAATTATGGCTTCAATATTTTCCTTATCTTATGAGTCAACCCAGCGAAATGTTCCAACTGCTTTTGTTTCTGCTTTCGTCAAAACGTTTCAGTTCTTCGTGTTGACGAGATTCCGATGCAGCTGCCTGAGGTGAAACTGTTTGGCAGAAAGACGCAGGTCTGCCACCTGACCGAGATGCTGACGCCACCCGGATCCATGGTAACGATCACTGGTTGTTATGGCATTGGAAAGTCAGCAGTTGCCTTGGCGATTGGCCACAGTCTCAAGACGAAGTCGGTCACGAGTGTCTTCATCAACTGTCGGGGATGCTGCAGTGTGACGAGTTTTGTGCGTCGCCTCGTCGGCCAATTTGGTCTTCGCTTCCGCCTGGAGGAGCTGAACTGGTTCTACAACTGGCTGAACTGTCACGACCAACAGCTTCTGCTCATCCTGGACAACGTCGACCTGCCAGAAGAAGACAACGAGGCGTTGTCTTACATAACGGACAACCTGTTGCACTCAGTGCCAAAGCTGCGGATAGTCTGTACGCGCATTCACCCGTTCTACCAGGGAAAGGTGTCTTCCGGAAGACGCACTTACCGCCTCGGAGACATCCGTGAGACCTCCGACAGTCTCTTCCTCCAGATCGCTCCAGATCTGCGTGACAAGGACATTCAGATGCTGTCCGATCTCTGCTGCTACATTCCGTTTGCGATCCAGTTGATTGGCAGCGTCCTGGCCTTTGAGGAGGACATGGACCCGAGGAGCCTTTTCCGATCGCTCTCCTCCACCTCTCATCCGGCTCTTCCGCTGCTCGAGAGCGACATCTGTGAACTGACGCGAGACGAATGTGAACGGAAGCAACTCAAGTGCTTGACCCTCTGCATTCTCGCTGTCCTGGACAACATCGGAGAGATTTACGTCGAGATTCTGTGTAAGATGAGTTGCTTTGCGTCTGGTTTTGACGAGAACGAAGCGATGGACGCTCTGCACAAGAGCCACCTCGTCACAGACGCCCTGCGCACCCTCTCCAGGCTCGGTTTACTCATCCGTGACGCCACGGATGGACGTTTCCACCTGCCGCCTGCGGTGCGTCTCGTCTGTCGAAACCTAATGGCCGATGGCGGAGATGCTGAGGCGTTGTACTGCATTCGAGTTCTGGAGAAACTCAAGGACGCCTGCGACCTGTACGGCTCCAGTGAGCACCAGGTTGCCATGGCTACGGTTGAGCGTGACTATGACAACATCACGGACGTCTTGAGACGAGTGACTGAGGCGGAGACCGTTTACGAGGCGGCGTGGTCGTTGGCGTCTCTCAGTGGAGCCGTCTTCCTCAGCGAGTTCTTGTCGGAAGACATCTACTGTTGTCTGTTTGAGACGCTGGAGAGAGCAGCTGATGGCATGGATGATCTGTCGAGGCGTTGCCAGGCGCTCTGCTGCCTCGCCTTCTACCACACGGCGCAGGGAAAGGTCGGCCACGCTGCCTACGCTGCTTCCAAGGCATACGAGATCCTGGGCTACGTCGGCGAGGTCGACAAGGCCTTCTGCTTCTACTGCCTGGCGAAGGTTTACTGGTACGACGAGGAGGAGCAGAGGAAGGCGCTGATGCTGGCCAAGAGAGCCGTCGACCTCTTCCAGGAGTTCGTCGGACCCTTCGACATCCGGACCCTCTACGCCTGTGAGTTGTACGGCTGGATGCTGACGAGCGCTGGTCACCTGCAGACGGCTCGCCACGTCTACAACTTAGCCGACGAGGCTGCAGCGGGCGTAGATGGGCATCCGCAGATGCTGACCGGCTACGGATGCAGGCGACACCTCTGGGATGAGCTGGGTCTGTTCGAGCGCGCCAGGCAGATGGCAGAGAAGGCGATTCAGCTGACTCAGCGGATGTATGGACAGCACCCGGTCACTGGGACGGCGCTCATGCAGTTGTGTGAGGCGATCGTCAAACGAGGATCACTGAGTGACGCCGTCTGTGTCTCAATCCACGCGCTGGCCATTCGCATCATGGTGAGTACTGCGCCGGTCAGTTCAGTGGCGGTCCAATGTCTGGTCTCAGTGGCATGCAGGCAGCTACTTTTTCAAAATACACAAATTAGGTTTAATTAGGTTCCATCATATTTTGAGACGAAGTAAACAGGACTATGTTGGTTGAACTATTTTGGTTTGACGACATCTGATGATGACGACGACGACGATGGTGATAATGGTGAAGCTGACGATGATGATTGCTGTGCGTGTTGAACTGAATTACTGAGAAACTGAACTGATGCAGACTCGACAAACTTCCCCTCGGATGGTGTTTTGACTCAGCTGAATGCTTATTGCAATGGTTAAACCGTCCAGTCCGTTTCTCGAGAGACTGATGTCTGATTGTCTGGTGCGACACGGTGTCTATCGGTAACGCGTTTGGCCAAAGATCATGCGGTTACGGGTTCGACTTCGTGTAACGACCCTGGGCAAGTTGTCTGCACACACCGTGCCTCTGTCACCAAGCAGTATAATTTGGTACGGGCTTAAGCTGGGAAGTGAACGACAAGCCCTGCGATGCACTGGTCCCGTGTCCAGGACCTTGGGATTCGTCCACTTCTGGCTCTAGAAAAGGAGATGAGCGCCTCCCCTTGTCCAGAACCTTGGGATTCGTCCACTTCTGGCTCAAGGCCTAGAAAAGGAGATGATCGCCTCCCCTAAGTCTCATTTGTGGGATCATATGGGATACTTTACTTGTGCTGTTTGTCTGAGAGTGTGGAAAGTTGTTGTTGGTTGCAATTGCCAGGTGCTTGGTCCGTCGTTTGACACTGGGCTGTCGTACAAGATGCTCAGTTGTCTGATGCTTCGCCAGACGCAGTACGAAGGCGCCGCTGCATTTGGCCAGAGGGCGCTGGAGATCTTCGAGAGAACGGGCGCAGCAGACGCTGACCTGATTGTCGACGTCAAGGACATCATCAACCAGTCGCGTCTGAAGCTGGCACGAAGCCGTCAGCAGCAGCAGCAGCCGAAAATGGTGCAGGTGGTGGAGAGGGTGGGTTCAACGAAGGAGCCTGCCAACAAGAAGAACGTGACTTTCCAGGAGTTGGTTCGTTCGACGGAGTGGTCGCAGTGCAAGAGCTCAGCTGAGGTCTGACTAGAACGGAGGAGCAGATCAACTTCATCAGCGCTTCTTCGACGCAGGCATCGTCTTCTTCTGAGCGACACAGGTCATGGCAGCTCAGGCCAAACCAGCTTCAGTTCGACGAAGACCACCGCCATCACCACCACCAGCACCAGCAGCAGCAGAGAGCAGCCAAGACATCATCATCATCATCTTCATCATCGTCCCTACCTGTCCAGAACTGAGAGATTGATGCAAACGACATATGTGCCAATGCTGCTGCTGCTGGTGCTTCTTCTGGTGGCCGTTTGCTTCAGCGTCTTGACTGCAATTGCTGTCGTTATGCATTCGGATCTTTTGTCAGCCATGACTACTTAGTGCTTCTGCTCTGGCTCCCACTCCTTAGTTTGCTTAGCAGATCCTCTTCTGCTTGAAGAAGATGAAGAAGAAGAATGATGGGCTTCTCAAACGGACAGACATGTACAGATATTCGTCGTTATGGTACTGATTGTGGTCAGCAGCAGAGTTACTTTCTAAGTTCTTTCTTGGAACCGGTCCTCAGTTTCTTCGCTAACCACATCATCTGACAAACAGGTCTCTGTTAGTGTAAGTCAGGAAGAGGAGTTTCTTTGGTCTAGTCTGAGTTGAGAGCAGACTGGTTCATTCCAACTGTCAGCCAAGTCACTAGGCCCTGGGAAAACCCAGACTACAGTCTGACCAACCAGGTACTTTGTCTTGGTGCTTCATGAAACGAGGCAAATGGAAAGACAGTTTTAAAATTTGAAATGTTGCCTGGCCTTCGTTGCCATCCATCAGTCCATCCACCTATCCATCCATCCATGAATTCACTCATCCGTCACTCAGTCCGTCTTTATTCCAAGTAATCTTCCTGTCGACAACGCTCTATGAGGTGCCGAGATTTCACGTTTGTGGGTGCATATCCCAGCCAGCACACACGCGTTGGTCCAGTAATGGAAAACGTTGGGACAAAGTTGTCCCAGTGTGTGTTTTTTTGTGTGTTTGTGTGTGTGTGCGTGTGTGTGTGTGCGTATGTTCTGGTTGCGGTGGCTCACGGATGAACCCAGAATGTGTAGAAAACTAAAAAACATAAATTAACAATTATGAAAGCTTTAACTACAGCAGTTTTTAAATTATCAGATTTCTCGCATATTTTTATGAATTTTATTTTTTATAGTTCTCTAATCGTGAGCTACTGTACAAAGTAGGTTAGCAGCAAAAACTGACCGAATGTTTCTAGTGTTAAGTATCTCTGCTTTTCAACCAACTGCAGTAAGAAGAGAGAATTGTCGTCAGGAGTGCTTCTAGTCAACTGATGTTGCGTTTTTGCTTAAAGCCAGGAGTTTCATCAGATGCTTCTATTGTCCAGCGCGCTGTAAACCAGGTAGTTGAATCAGTGCAGCTAATTATAGTAACCTTGTCGTAATTCTTCAAAGAACGTGCTTTATATTGGAGTAAAGGGGTCATCAAGTGAAGCGAGTCGGGACGAGTTCTGGCAACACTTCTTCCTGATGACCTGTCAAAGACTCGCAAGACTACGATGCTAGGAAAGAAACGCCTTAATACGTTTGCTTAATGGATCAGTGCTTGCAATGTGGCTGTCTTTGCTGCTGCTGCTGCTTGCTGCTGCTTCTGCTGAAAGAAATGGAAGGAATCTTACTCTTTGCTAACTGCGTCGCTTCTGATGAAATGCTACAATTTCATGATGGTCATAATTTTGTTCAGATCAGTGGTAATCATGCGATATGTTCTAAAATTATAGATTACTATGTGTGTGTTTCTATGGTTGTTGCTACTGTGTGTTTAAAGCAGTAAGGCATTTAAATTATATTATCCCAAGAAGTTATATATTATTCCATTCAACAGCAAACAGAAGCAGATAAATCACCAAAATCTCCCGACTATAGATAAAAAGCGACATCAGACAAAGGTACTTTGGTACTTTCAACACACTTCTTATCAGCTCGGATTCTGACCTGTGGCACTAACGCTGGCCAAACAACCCCTGGCTCTTGACGACTTGATTTTCTACAACTCCAGCGGACGAACTGCAGGTCTTTCTGATTCAGCTTTTCTGTGACGCTGAGAAATTCCAGATATCTACATTTACTTTCATAGAACGACTGAGCTATTGCAACTGCTCAGTATAGATGACACTACCATCCTATGGGTTTAACTTAAGCTGCAATTAAACTTCTGCAATATATAACATATACAAGTCAAGTGAATCGACAGTTCGACACGCTTCAGTGATTCTTCTATCGCACATCACACGTCGATAAGAAAATTTTGAGATACTAGGCGGACTGATGACTTCTATAGCGCCGTTATAATAATGCGCAAGACACCAATTGATGGTCGCTTAAAGCGAAACCATAGGCAGAAGTCGTCATCCTCTGGTGAAGTCAGTTGATTTCCACAGTCGTCGATGAGCCTCGATACAGACACTAGAGGGACATCGTCACCTGTTTCCTGGATCGAAATCAACCACTCCCCTTTGTTACAGCAACAGATGGGTCGGTGACCGGACCCCAGAACCCCCCACCATTCCGGTCAGGTAGGTCACTGGGTCAGTCAGTCTGTCGATCTCTGCCTCGTCTGCTTTTCGTCAAACTGAAGTATACAGGTTTTCAAAATATTAGCTAAGATTTGACATTAGCTTTAATCAATTTTCCCCAGTCGATGGGCATATTTGGAACAGCTGACGGGGCCGCAGGGATCACGGTGGAAGTGTAGGAATTTTACCAGAGGACCCCTCTTTCGACAGACACAAAAATCCGATTCAGACATGAATGTGGGCTAATCGGTGTCAGAGTAAACGAAGAGACGGATTTCTGCTCCATTTGTAGACACCTGTGCACTGTATCATTCCGCTGAGTCATTCCTCGAGTTATTCGGCTCGTGTGCATTTCAGCTCAGGACAAAGGAGCGCTCTAGGAATAGTAGATAGAGTTGTACTAGTAGTTGTGGCAGTTGTATTAGTAGGAGGAGGGGAGGAGAGGGAAGGGAAGGAGAAGAGGTCGGCTTTGATTCATTGCTGCGTTGGACTAGTTCTGTCTTGCGTAATATTGAGCTCCTGCCGCTGCTGCTGCTGCTGCTGATGATGATGATGATCATGATCATTGATCATGATGGCGATGGTGCTAGTTGATAACTGGAACCATCCTTGCTTCCGTGCCTGACTGGAATGCTGAGTGAATGGGCGTCGGCTGTGGTCCCTGAAAAAGAACCAAGTGTTTTCGTCCCATGACCTGGATATTTTCTGCGGGAAGCTGGCTGGTCGATAGAAGCGGCCGCTGTAGGGCAGATGAAGCTTGTATGCTTCCAGTTCTGCCATGGACCTACCGCCTGAGACTAATAGGAGTGGCGCTTACTGGGCTTGTGCTCATTTTCTCAAGGTATGCCGAGCGTTAACTGTATTACGTTTTGATTGGATGGTGGGATGGATGGATGATTGTTTTCGCCGAATTGTTTGACTTAATTCCCCGAGGCCGAGTTCAATCAAACGACTCGAGTCCGTTTCTGCCTCTTTGTTATCTGCTGTCTACCAGTTGCAATGTTTGGATCCCGAAGGTTACAACGCAGACGGTTGCAAGGGTTGTTAGAGTCGGTTAAAGTTGATATAATGTATATAGAGCATGTGTGTCTGATTGTGCATTGACCTCTGCTGTGCATATGTATATATGACTGTAATATAGGGCATGTGTGTCTGACTGTGTGTACAGACTTACTATAGCTTTAAATAGTGATATGGAGAGGGAGTTGCCTGCTGCCTGGCTGATGTCTTTCTCCAGAAGTATTTGCTCCATTGGAGATGATTGTTATCATTCTGCTTCTTTGATGAGTCCGTCACTTGCGAACTACATGGGATCAGAATTTTCAGATTCCTGATTACCATTTGAAAGATGTTGAACATCTCACTCACTTTCTTCCGCCTCCTTCTGGAAGTTCAGTTGGCTGATCTTCGGACTCGGTTCTTGCACGTGATGGCATTTTCAGTTTTTGCTGCTGACTTTGAATTCCGCTGTAGTCCTCTCTTGTGCGCTTCCCCCGCATGATGTCATATGTCAGCAAAAATTCCTCTTCGTAATCGTAGCGTAATCGTAATCCCAAGATTTCTACAGCGCCCAACGAAAGCCGCGCCGCGGGGACCAGCTTATTCACATGCACTCAGTCAAAACAAAATCGATAGGCAAAAGGGTTCGGTTCCGGGTCAAGATCCAAGAGTCAGGCAGAGAGAGACAGACTCTAGTCCGCTCAAAGGCATAACATAACACAACTTAACAAGGGTGATGGTTCTAACTGGTTCCGAAGACATGTAATCTCTATCAGAACCACTGCGTGAAACAATCCTTTTCGCTGGTTATACCTAATTGGCCAATTTCTTCACGCTCAGCGCAATGACTCAGCGCTGTGTCGAAGAGATTCTCGCACCACATGTGCAGCTAAACTCTGACTGATTTTATCCGGAAAGCAGAGGGGGGAGGGTGGCGTTGGTGAAGACTGTGAACCAGGCAAACAGCAGAGTAACTTTGGTCCAGAAAGTGGAGAGGGGTGCACATTTCTTCCCCTTCTTTCCTTTGTCTCGTACGAATCATTGCGTCACTGATGATAGTGGGCTACAAGGCGTTATTGAGAGAATGTCAAGTTCATATATAAGCCTAATGGCCGCTGTTTATTCGCGGTATGAAAAATTGGGGTACGTTGCCCAACAGTTCAAAAAGTGGGGTATGGATAATACCCGTAGCCCCGAAAATGACGCCTATGTCTACATAGCGAGTATTTGTTCTCAGACAGGGATGGCCAGTCTATGCTAGTAAAGGATTAGCATGGGGTTGTTGGCGCATGCGCAGGGGAACAGATGTGCCGCAAGGGACCAGCATGTGCTGTGGTGGTTATACTCACGATTTGCGGGAGTGTTTAGAGTTTGAACCTTTGACAGAAGGTTCGGGTCTGTTGATGCTGAACAGCGATGCTGTGTTAAAGACCTCTTGTAAACAAGGTTTTTTATAGATACATACAGGACGAGAGAGACTAGTATTGTCGGTAGAAAATGGTTATGGTTACAGTAATATTAGTCTGGTCTGAAGTGGGTCCGACTGCAATGCACTTATAGTCTACAGATCGATTTCAGTTCCTTTTAAGAATTCAATTACAATTTACGTTTTCAGTCTGTATTCATTTACGGCCAATATTTTACAGAAAGTATCCATAGCCGTCGTCGGTCTTGATGCATGAGATCAGGAGGCTGTACTGATTGCGTCACCGCTGGCGCTTTCAGGTTCGCATATCATGTGGAAAGGGAAACAGAGGGAGCTCACTGTTGCCCCCAACAGTTTCCGCTTTCTCCGGTCGATCGATCGTGTTTTTTGAAGCGATAGGAAACGTCGTTTGTTTTAGGTTTCTGAGCGAGAGTTTTTCAATTGAAGGCTCATAAGCTTCGGTTGGTCGATATGCTTTTGTTTACTTTCTACCTGGAGAAAGTTTGTTTAAAAGGGTCGCGTTGCTCTTTTGTGATGGAAGAAGGGAAGAACGGAAGGAAGGAAGAAAGGAAGGAAGAAAGGAAGGAAGGTAGGTAGACCTTAGGCGTTTGTCTCGGGTGAATCTCTCTTTGTCCGTCGGCTGATATCATAACATGCCAATGAATGCTGATGCAAGATGAGCCGATGAAGAAAGCTTTGTATGTGCGGAGGTTCATCATTGAATCTGCGCTAGGAAGTACCAACACCAACAGCAACAGGGCTGTGAACTGGCCGACGCTGCTGCTGCTGCTGCTGCTGCTACTCTGGTGCTGGCTGCTCTTGCTTCTTGCACGCTGTGCCTCAGTTAGTTTTTTGCCATTAGGTAAATAACCTGCTGGGATCTCGCCCTTTGCCTTAAGACTCCGAGAACATAATCTGCAGTCGGTGGTAGATGCAGCGGCGGCGGCGGCTCGCTGCTGCTGCTGCTGCTGCTGCTGCTGCTGCCGTAAATTCTGGTCTCTGTTCTTCGACGGCTTATAACTCTCTTTCTCTGCCTGGCTTATGCACAATTGGAGTCCTGTTTTTTAAGGACGGCTCCCTTTGAAGTAGTACACCCTCCCCTCAACGCCCCCCCATCAGAAGGCCAAAACTGACCAACTTCCAAGTTCTTAACCTCGGCTTTCATTCAACGGCGCAAGGAACAGAATTGCTGGTTGGTTTCTAAGTGCTCGGTTGTCGAATTTCAGCCGCAGTGCAACATGAGTTACGCCCCAGCAATTAGGCCAACATTACAGAACTGAAGAACCCTATAGGTCGCCTACCTGCGAACAACAGACAGAGCTGATGAGCGTTTGAAACCAGTTGCCCTCCCTGTGGACGAGATATGAAACATTGAAATCATTAGTTAAGACTCACTATTTTACTCTGACATTTGCATAACCACATCTTCGCCCAAGCAAACATTCGTCGGATTCAGCTTTACTGACACTGCATCACTAATAAATGCTCTAAATAAATAGATATGAACTTCACCCCAAAGATACATTACTTTGTAATAAGAGACAAGTAAGTAAATCGCAGGAGGCAGTCGTGGTAACAGCTGCACATGTAATCACTCGACAACGTCTTGTGTGTGTGTGTGTGTGTGTGTGTGTGTGTGTGTAAGCGTTCCCTGCTCACACACACACACATACACACACACACACCAGACTTATGCCACCGACGGCGTCCAGACTTTGACCTGTGATGCAAGATACGCCGCTGGTGCTGCTGCTGCTGGTGGTGGTGGTGTCGAGCGGCCCCGTGTATGCTGCATGCGCTAATTCTCTGCGGATGGTTTCTGGATGCTTGGGGCCATAGATAAAGCGGGTAACTTAAACAGTGGTGACCTCCAAATGGCCTCTAGTCGTGCCAGAGATCATTAATCTTCCGTTAAGGCTGTGAATAGGTTTCATTTCTAACCGTCAAAGATAACAAAGTCTGTGTTTAGAGAAAACCGGGAAATGGACGCCGGCCAATATTTTATCAGACGGCCAGGGAAATGATTCCGCCCCTCTGAATCACACGACGACGTCCTAAGTCCCGCTTATACTTTTAAAACAAGTTGTTCAGTGTGGCTGCAAAAATGATTCCTTCTGACTTCGATCTTCCAGGATTCAAACCTGCGACCTTCTGGTTTCTGCTTTCACGTTCCTCTGCAAGAGAGAAAAAGAGTTTAGATCAACAGATCTAAGTCGACTATTAACCGAAGTTCTACGTGACTGAGATAAGACTTGGCTTCGGCTGAGACGATTCACATACCGACCGACTATCGTTGGGTTCATTATTTTAGTTGAGGGAGACACTACCTCTGCCCGGCCTGGGTTTGTTTATGCAACAGGGGCTTTGCCTAATGGACGAACAGCAGAGGGAGATAGGGAGAGATGGATGGAGGGAGGGAGGGATGTGGACGACAGAAGGAGGGTCGCTATCTCGGCTGGGTGGGCAGCCGCAGAGGAGGCACGGTCTCTTCCTCCTCCTCCTCTTCCTCCTCCTCCTCTTCCTCCTCGTCCTTATCCTCTTCATTCTCCTCCTCCTGAATTATCAGGGTGAACCTTGTGAATGGTCGCAGACTCCAGTTGTATCCATCGGCCTCTGTTGGAGCCTAATGAAGTCTCATTCAAACGATCAGATGCTGTTGCTGCTGCTGCTGCTGCTAATGCAGTTGCTATAAGCAGCGGCCAAGTGTCGCTGTCTTAGGCCAATTGCATGCGATCAGTTTTTCCTAGCGACGGACAACCGATGGATGGATGGATGGTCAGTGGATGCTATAGCTCAGAACTGATCAACACCCTGTCAGTCAGTGGCTGTTCTTGTCGTCATTTACAGTTCGCACTGACCACTTAACTTGTCAACTGACCCCTCAGACTCTGTTCGCTTGAGACGGATTTTCACCTGAAGATGGAGAAGGTAAGAAGATGGAGAGATTCTTAGAATCGTTCGATGGTTAAACGCTTGAATGATTCGAGAAAACGGACTTTCGTTTGATAACCTGATTCCGTTAAGCAATGTTTTCTTATCTGACAACTCGTCTCTTTGAACGACTTGAAAGAGGACTCTAAGTTTAAATCAGAAATCAAAGTTGAATTGCATATGGACCTATGGATGAAGCAAAAGCATATTCCCGATGCAGAAATGCATATTCATGAGGCAAAAATGCATATTCACGAGGCAAAAATGCATATACATGGAGAGGACTCGGTGTTGGCAGAGTGGATTTAACCTTTCTGGTAGGCTGTCTGAATGGGCGCTATATCATTTCATTGAATGAAATGAATTGTCTTGCATGACCCTCGGCGAATGGGGAGGGAGGGAATGGAGGGACGGCTGGCATTTCACGTAGTTAAAATAAATCTCTGATAAATTCATACCAGCCACCAGATGGCCAGATGATGTGGTTGCCGTTGACCTTCATCTTCCCTCGCTATCTCGGTTATCGAGATTTGAATAATATTCATAATACCAACTTCCTGTGTTCTGGGCAGAAACGTTAATTAAGCGCATTATATTTTAAAAACAGAAGCAGAGCAGGAGGCAGAGGAGAAGGAGGCAGAGGAGGAGGAGGAGGAGGTAGAAGAGGAGGAGAAGGAGGAGGAGGAGGCGAAGGAGGAGGAGGAGGCAGAGGAGAAGGAGGCAGAGGAGGAGGAAAAGGAGGCAGAGGAGGAAGAGGTTGAGGAGGAGGAGGAGGAAGAGGAGGAGGGAGAGGAGGGGAAGAGGTGATGGAAGAGAAAGAGGTTGAGGGGGGAGGCAGATGGTTGAGTCCTCACCTAAAAAGTATAGTTTCGCTTCTACTCAGTTAATAAATTAATGATAGGTTTACTATGGGCAGTTGATGTACATGCAGTTAGTGAGACAGGCACAGAGAGAGAGGCAGACAGACAGACAGAGACAGAGAGAAACAGAGAAAGAGAGAGAGAGGCATTAAGGCAGTGACGTGTCTATTTACATACAGAAGAAGTGGTAACATTCGAATATAAAATCCGAAGCTAATCATCTGAGGCTTCTAATGATGTCTCTCAACTGAAAGCGACATTTACGGTGGCATCAAATGCCGCCATAAAGTTCTACCAAGCATAACGCAGCTGACTGTGGATGGATGGATGGAGGAAGGGAGGGAGGGACGGAGAGATGGATGGAAGAAACGAAGGAAGACGTGAGGGAAAGAAGGAGGGACAAATTAATATATATATATATATATATATATATATATATATATATATATATATATATATATGTTTTATAAATATGTCTGGACCTGAATCTCAGTCTGTTTCAGATGTGATCCGTGGTTTATATAGCTCCTTCGTACAGAATCGACAACCAAATGCAAAGGTGACCGGATGTATGAATGAATGAATGAATGCACTGATGAATGGATGAGCGGAGGGAAGTCTTTGTCTTGGCTGCAGCGGCTGCTGGTGCAGAGCCTGATGAAGATGCTGATGGCTGGTCTGCAGACGAGAGACCACCTGTTGCATTACCTCTGATTTCATGGCTTGGTGCTTGTATGTCTTGATTGCGGCCAATCAGGGCAGTCGAAACCTGGCTTCGAAGGGGAGGGGAGGGGAGGGTCGACGGAAACCTGGAAGAGGGAAGGCAGGAGGGATATGAATAGATGGGCAGTTAATGATGTTGGCAACCCAAGGGCAGAGGGTGGCGGAGAGAGGAAGGCTAGGTCCAGAGGAGAAGCAGGAGGAGGACAGGAAGGGTTAGCACGGAAATTAAGCAATAATGAAATCGGATTATGGTTCAGACAATAAAGCCACCTCCCTCCCTCTCTCCCTCCCTCCCTCGTTCCATCCCTCCCTCCCTGCCTGCCTGCTTCCCTCCCTCCCTGCCTCCCTCAGCATTAAGACCCGGATGAACCCATTAAATCGTTAGAAAGACTTTTTAAGCAATCTATTTTTTATAGACTGCTAACTGGATGTTTGGTCCGATGGATATTGGGCGAAAGAAGAGAAGAAGAACGAACGATTCGTCCCGAGAGAAACCAATTGCTTTCTTATCTGCAGTCTATAAAAGCTGCTTTATCAGCTTCTAACTCTTTTGCATCTTGCGGTTCTGCTTTGTTCCTCTGAATAAGCTTTAGTATGCAACACGGTGGTCTACTGGTACCGCGTTTGGTCAATGATCATGCGGTAACGGGTTCGACTCCGTGTAACGTCCCTGGGCAAGTTGTTTGTGCACACCATACCTCTGTTACCTAGCAGTATAATCTGATACCGGCCTAAGCTGGGACGTAAACGGCAAGTCCTGCGATGCACTGGCCCGTGTCCAGGATTTTGGGATTCGTCCATTACTGGCTCAAGGGCCAAGAAAAGGAGATGAGCGCCTCCTCTGCGCTCCTCACGGGACATGGGAGCTTTACTTACTTACTTTAGCATCCTGTTGCTTATTTCGTCTTCAGCGAATCCCTTTGTGTGGCATCTCGTTGTAATTTGACGCTGAAGCCCTAAATGCGATGAAGATGATGATTGTGTTCTCAAGATCTACACTGAATGGGTGAACAGCCACCTGCAGAAGAGCCATCGTCGTAGTCATCGACCTCTTCACGAGCGCCGTCTTATACGCCATCTGCCGACCGATCTGAGCGATGGCGTCCTACTGGCTGAAGTCATTCACGCAGTCAGTGAGTCAGTTAGTCAGTGCTTCAGTCAAAGTCTATCTTCTTCTCTAAGCCTTTAACTAAGAGGGTCTAAGAAGGAAATGACCGTCAATTAACGACTTCTTCATTCCTCGACTCAAACAAGTCCAGTCTGAATTTTAATGCGGCCAATTAATAAGAACAAGTTAATGATCACTGTTTCTATTATTAGTCCGTGTGTTTCGTTTGTGACGTTTTGCAGCCGACGATGACAGGAAGCTGGACATCAATGTCTGCCCTCAGGACTCAGCTCAAAAGGTCAGTTTTCCCATTTCTTTGTCAGGTTGTCATTCAGATGTCAATCATTCTGTCAATTGGCAGCTGAACGTCTGTCTCTGTCAATCATTCTGTGAGTGACAGCTGATCCAGTATATATCAGAGCGACAGAGCAGCAGTGGAGAGATGTCCAACAGAGAACAATGGCTCGCGTGCAACAGACTTGAACGGTTCGTCGTCGAAACACTTCAGCCGAAACAGGATAATGGATCCATCAACGTGAAGCGATCAGAAAACCTCGTTCTTAGTCCAAGTTTTTTGTCTTCATTGGCCGTCGACGGGAGTCCGGCGCTGAACCCGAAGCCTTTGTTCTCGTGGCCGCCGCATCATCCACTGACGGCCGAACCAAGGCACGAAACAAAGGAAGAAGAACGTGGCTGATAGCTGTTGTAGCTGCTTCGCCATTGATTTCCATTATGCAGTCTGTCTGTCTGTCTGTCTGTCTGTCTGTCTGTCTGTCTGTCTGTCTGTCTGTCTGTTTGTCTGACTGAGTGACTGAATGATTGAGGTCAAATGTATGACTCGACAGCTTTTGATTTCTCTACCTGGATATCAGTCAATGACACCTTGCTGCATGGATGCCAAATGATAATAAAATTTGCAGTATCACCTTCATCATCACCACCATCATCATCATCGTCAGCAGCAGCAGCCATTGAAGAAGAGGACCTGTGAACACCTGACTGGTGAGAATGATTCCTATTGGCTGCCAGCTGTTGTTCACGCACCTGAAACAGCAAAAAACAATCGATGATGAGACACAATACCCGTCACCAGAGGGCCATCTTTGTCAACCGTCGACAGAGGGCCATCGGTTGTGTTGCTGGCCGTCGGGTTTTTGTCATCGGCTGAAGAAAGAAGAGTTCGTCGGCTGACGGAGTTTTCTTTGTACGATTGATTTATCTGTGAACAGTTAAGAGATCGGAGCCTAGAGCTGGACAGTTTAGGCCGAGGGAAGAGGCGCTTTCGAGCTGACAGAGGAGGAGGAGGAGGAGGCTTAAGGCTTCTTCAGTTCGATCTGCTATGAAGTTCGCTTTTCGTGATTTTAAGGTTCACGTTAACGTTCGCGAAACATTTCTGAGCTTTTTTGTGTGAGTTCAGTAATTCAGGAATTCGTTGATTTCTGTATTGGTTCTTTGACCGAATTAAACCAGTCTCTTCTTGTCTGTCTGTCTGTTCGTGTCTGTCTGTCTGTTCTTGTCTGTCTGTCTGTTCTTGTCTGTCTGTCTGTTCTTGTCTGTCTGTTCTTGTCTGTCTGTTCTTGTCTGTCTGTTCTTGTCTGTCTGTTCTTGTCTGTCTGTCTGTTCTTGTCTGTCTGTCTTTTCTTGTCTGTCTGTTCTTGTCTGTCTGTCTGTTCTTGTCTGTCTGTTCTTGTCTGTCTGTTCTTGTCTGTCTGTTCTTGTCTGTCTGTTCTTGTCTGTCTGTTCTTGTCTGTCTGTTCTTGTCTGTCTGTTCTTGTCTGTCTGTTCTTGTCTGTCTGTTCTTGTCTGTCTGTCTTTTCTTATCTGTCTGTTCTTGTCTGTCTGTCTGTTCTTGTCTGTCTGTATATCTGTTCTTGTCTGTCTGTATATCTGTTCTTGTCTGTCTGTATGTCTGTTCTTGTCTGTCTGATGTCTGTTCTTGTCTGTCTGTCTGTTCTTGTCTGTCTGTTCTTGTCTGTCTGTTCTTATCTGTCTGTTCTTGTCTGTCTGTTCTTGTCTGTCTGTCTGTTCTTGTCTCTCTGTATGTTCTTATCTCCCTGCCTGTTCTTGTCTGTCTGTAGACTTTCGTCACTCACTGTCTGCGAAATTCAAAGATCATATTTGTCTGTCAGCTGCCACAAAGGCTTTCTGCACTGTTCTGCTTCTTGTTTGGCAACCGAGTGTTTTTTTTCTGAGAGAAAAGTCCTTTTCGACTCCTTTGTCTTTCCTCTGTTTGGTTTTTTTGCGATGATTAGGTGGAAAACATTGAGAAATGTCTGACAGCATTGTCTGATTTGGGCATCAAAATCGAACAGGTTTCTGCAGCAGGTGACGAAACATCTTTTCATCTTCTCTTGAAGTAAGGTCTCTAGCTGTGTCGCTTTTAGATCTGTCCAGTGACCCCTTCCTAGAAGGTCATAAGACATGCGTTTCAAGACCAGCCGCTTCTCGGAGGATTAAGCCTCATTCCTGATCTAGATGAAGTCATTACTTCAAGAGGTCAACTGCAACTATTATGCTAAATGGACCCAGTCTAATCCAATCCAATCAGAACGAATCTTCAGTCTGACAGCAGATGTAGCTAAGTAGAAAGTGGCAGGGTTAAGAAAAGAGTTCAGTTTCATAGATCTTGTCCTTAATTATAGATTTGACTGAGATAGAAGTTTTTTAGAGTGAAGGAAGATCCCAGTGATGATGATAGTGACGATGATGATGACGACGACGACGATGATGATAATGAAGATGATAGAGATGGTGTTTTCTGATATCTAGACATCTGCAAAGGCGATCTATCGGCCATATTCAGTCTGCTCTTTGCTCTGTCACGCTTCAAGCAACAGAAGACCGTGTCATGCACGACTGATTTTGAGCCGACAGGTCAAAGGTCGCGAACCTTGGGCGCTGTGACCCACGGGTCGACACCCTGTCTAGACGCATCGACGAGTTCGAACAATCTGTGGCGGAGGACCAGCGAGGAACGAAACCACAAATTGCTCTGCGCGTGAGTCCATTGAATCCGTTATCCATGACTGTAATTGTAATTGTAATCGGCGATTTATATAGCGCCACTTCAAGAAAGACTCCTTCCTATTTGTTCCTCTGAGGAAATCCTCCTTTGATACCGGCGCTATAGAAGCGCTTAGAACTGATAGGGTTCAGGCGATGCTGGTCAGTTGTAGGACTGTTCGTAAATTCTGGTCAATCCCAGTAAAAATTCTTTCACTGAGTCTCCACAGGATTTAAGAAACAATGAGTAGAAACTTATGATTAGGTATTCTAGCTAATTTAACACTCATGGAACCTTCTCTCTCTCTCCTTCTCTCCCTCCTCTCTCTCTATCATTCTTTCACCGTCTCTTTCTGTCTCTCTGTCTCTCTCTGTCTCTCGCTGTCTCTCTCTGTCTCTCGCTGTCTCTCTCTGTCTCTCGCTGTCTCTCTCTGTCTCTCTCTCCCCTGAATGACGTCTCCATTAGGATGTAGGTTAGGGTAAGGAGTTCTGTTCTAATTCTAAACTTGACATATCCATGGGTAGGGCTACCGTTAGTGTGTTTAGGCCAAGGACCCTAGAGAGTTGTTCTTATCAGGAGCTGATCAAATGAATGGATGAATCGCTTGCATCATCTCACGAGATTCGTCTGCATGGCGACATGAATTCCGGCTCTCACTGCATCCACATATGGTCAGCCGACAGAGGCAGACAAACAGGCAGGCAGACAGACAGACAGGCAGAAAGACAGGCAGACAGACAGACTGAGGTAGGGATATGCGAATGAATGTAGAGGAAGGAAATATGGAGGGCGTGGGGGGAGATGATGCTATCTCTTGTCTTGAGCTGGAGTGACCGCAAGTAAGTATGACCTCTTGAAAAAGATGGCTCCCTCCCTCCCTCCTTCTCCCTCTCCTCCCCTCCCTCCCTCCCTCCCTCTACCTTCCTTCCTCTACCTCTCTACCCTATAAGGTTGGGTTTCCTAAGTTGATTAAACTAAGAGATCCATACGCGACATTAGATTGGCTGAGGGGCCGACGATGGTTCCTCGCTGAGGGGTGGTCTACCCCACTGTGGATCCACAGCTAGCCACTGGTGACCTCAGAATGCCCTCGCTAGAGCACTTCGCATCAAGGGCCGCGGAAGAAGACTGCGCGCTGTCACTCGCTGTGAACTCTAAACTGGGCGCCGCCGCCGGAAATCGACCGGCTAATGTAGAACCTCGATAATTCATCTCCTTCCAACATCAACCAACAACTGAAGCAGTCAGGCCTCCTCTTCCTCCTTCTCCTCCTCCTCCTTCTCCTCCTCTTCTTCCTCCTCTTCCTCCTCTTCCTCTTCCCATTCCTCCTCCTCTTCCTCTTTCTCCTCCTCTTCCTCCTCCTCCTCCTCCTTCTCCGACCGACCGACCGATCGAACAGAACCGGAACCGTCGTTGGGTCAGTCATGTGTAACACACGATGACAGTCAACGTTCTACCAACCGGCAGAAACGCCAGTCGCATTATTAGAGTTTGACTGCCGATGAAGCGTGAAGAGAGAATTAGTGAGACAGACAGACATACCGACAGACAGAGGCACATTTAGAGAGAGAAAGAGAGAGACACAGATAGAGGCTAGAGAGAGAGAGACAGACAGACAGACAGACAGAGATTTCTTTCGTGGTCTCTGCGTCTGATGTCGGACAGAAGGGTAGCATAGAAGTTTATGAGACTCGAGCTTCTGATTCTCAGTTGGTCTTCGTGGCTCCTTCGACCGCTGATCCTCCGCTCAGCGCAGTCGGATTGGCTTACAAAGAAGAGATATTCACTTCCGACCGACCGATGGATAGATGGATGGACGGATGGATAGACAAAAAGAGAGAGCGACAGAGACAGAGACAGAGAGACAGAGACAGAGACAGAGAGAGATGTTTGAATGAAAATGTTACGAATGGCCTGGCATTCTTCGCCGGTTCTGCCGGAATGAGTTAAGGAACATTGATTGCATGTTGCGAATCATAAGAGATACAAACACAGACAGACAGACAGACAGACAGACAGACAGACAGACAGACAGACAGACAGACAGACACAGTTACAGAGGTCGAGGCACAGACAAATACAGAACCAGACATAGATATAGAGGGAGAGGCAGATAGAGATGTAGAGTCAAAGACAGATAGAGAAGCAGACACAGAAAGAGACACAGAGGTAGAGACAAAGACAGATAGAGAAACAGACACAGAAACAGACACAGAGGTAGAGGCAAAGACAGATAAAGAAGCAGACACAGAAACAGACACAGAGGTAGAGGCGCAGACAGATAGAGAAGCAGACACAGAAACAGACACAGAGGTAGAGGCAGAGACAGATAGAGAAGCAGACACAGAAACAGACACAGAGGTAGAGGCAGAGACAGATAGAGAAGCAGACACAGAAACAGACACAGAGGTAGAGGCAGAGACAGATAGAGAAGCAGACACAGAAACAGACACAGAGGTAGAGGCAAAGACAGCAACAGATAAGATTTACGTTTCTGGCTCCTGTGTTGTGATATTTCTGTTCACGTTATTAGTGCGTGTTTAGTCATAGGTGACCCCTGACCCCGCTGTGCGCGGGAGAGCATCAGTTTCATTTCGCGGGTAATTTTCTCCTCCTCCTCCTCCTGCTGCTGCTGCTGCTGCTGCTGCTGCTGCTGCAACCGCGAGTCAGAGTCGGATCCAGCGGCAGAAACGCTGGACTTCTGGTGCCTCGTTTTCTGCGGTCGATGGTTGGATAGTCTTTTATCTGAGGTATTTTGCTTTGGTTCTTCGTCGTCTGTCGCTCGTGTTTTGCTCAGAAGAAGATCCTCTGCCCTTTTCCTGCTACTCGAGGATTCAGAGGAGGAGTAGCGAGTGAGGAAGAAGGAGGAGGAGGAGCAGTTGGTCAGGGACGCTGCTTTCGTTGGGGGACTGGCGAACAAGAGAGAAGTTCTACTCTTGGATTTTACTGTCTCTCCTGCTTTGGTAAGAAACATCAGTCGAGCGCACGAAAAGATGCTTGGGCACGTGACCTGCTGTCAAGTCATTGCTCCTCTCATCATCATCATCATCATCATCATCATCATCATCATCATCATCATCATCATCAACAACAACAACTTCAACTCATTTATCATCATCATTCGTCATTCATTGATCATTCATTCAGCACGTTAGCCGATTGGTTAGAGCGCTCGGCTTATAACACAGAGAACGCGAGTTCGAGTCTTCTTTCCTCAGGCGGTTCCTGTATAGGGATCTTGAGCAAAATCTTTCGCTTAGAGTTGCTAAGGGCAAACGATGTTCTATCCAATGGTCCCGTTGAACGAACCCGTGACAGTCTAGACTGTAAGGGCCGCCCAGATAAAAATGCCCATTCAATAATAATAATAATAATAATAATAATAATAATAATAATAATAATAATAATAATAATAATAATAATAATAATAATAACAATAATTCCTGATGCTACTGTGACATACCCCTAGGCAGTTTCTTGTTTACCAAATACCTGAGTGACGGCGGGTGCTGCTCTCTGCAGGCAGCAGTTCGAAATGATGCTAAATCGGTCCAACATCTGGCCACCACTTAACACTTCGTCTCTTTGGCCTTCGAAACCCTCCGCCCCTATAGACGATGCTGGTCTGGCCTTCATCACGGCGCTAGGGACACAGCCTCAGTAAGGTCTCTGGAGCTGTCTCAAGACAGACGACCGACTTATCCTTTTCAACGCTTGGAGCTGCCAATTCAACGCCTCAATGCACTTGCTTCCGCAGCCAGAGATCGAGGAGTAGGGGCTGTTGTTCCAGATGCTTCACCTCTTCCCCAATAGGTTTCTACTTCCGAGGGATCATATGAACCTCCAGAGATAAAAGCAACAAAGAAATCATCTCAGTCTGTGATCATCTTCGTCGTCGTCATCATCAGATCATATTCTCCCGATCAATTTATTTAGCAAGCCCTTTGTCTCAGATGCTTGTTTTTGGCTGAAGTCGGGTTTCAACGAACTCACTGACCAGCTACCTTAGCCTCCCTCACGCGGTCAGCTTTGGTGGCATCATCGTATTAAACACCCACGAACAGCAGCAGCAGCCGTTTTCTCGACTATGATATGCTGATGCTGCTGCATTGGATACCAGATAGCATCGTGGTCGATCTCCTTGTTCTGTCTGTCTGTCTGTCTGTGTGTGTCTGTCTGTGTGTGTGTCTGTCTGTCTGTGTGTGTCTGTCTGTCTGTGTGTGTGTCTGTTGTGTGCATAGGTCTAACTGAACTCGGTTTCATAGCCGGATCTATTCAGACATTAAATCTGTGGAACCGCTTCTAGTTGTACGTCCCACCCTCACCCACCACTCCCACCACCACCACCACCAACACCACCACCACCACCAACACCACCACCACCACCACCACCAACACCACCACCACCACCAACACCACCAACACCACCAACACCACCAGCAACGGTAGCAGGGGCAGCAGCAGCTATGGGGTTATATTGTGTAGATCGGATTGTTGGATGTGATATGAGAAATTGACTTGAGAGGATTTCTCTTCATTCTACCTTATTAGGCCCCTCCCCTGAACTCAACGACACGACATTAGAGACGGTCAGAGAGAGAGAGAGAGAGAGAGAGAGAGAGAGAGAGAGAGAGAGAGAGAGAGAGAGAGAGAGAGAGAGAGAGGGAGGGAGAGATACGCACAGACAGAGAAGCACAGATACACTGTAGATGAATGTTTTTAGAATAACATAATCGATTCTGATGGATTCGATCGAAAGAGGGCAGGCATTTGGTGCCGCCCTACAGACTGTCTTCTTAAGATAGCAGCGTCAGAGATGCCTTGCCTGTCAGCAAATCAGTTTAGAGGAGCAGATTACATGTAGATCAGAGCAGATTAGAATAGGAATAGAGGCAGAGAGAAAGACAGAGACACACATATATATAGACTGACAGAGAGAGACAGAGAGAGAGAGAGATAGACAGACAGACAGACAGAGAGTTTATAAATGAATGACTAATTGTTTGTAGAAGTGAGACGGACATTGTCCACTGGAATTCATCGTCCGACCATCTTTTGATTCCTGCTGTGGCGTCATATGTCACGCGGCAACATCAGAGACAATTGACCGATGCCACCCACGACGTATCGTCCTCGGCTCCTTTGAAAACTACAAACGCCGAAAGGTCGCGCTGTAGCGTAGGTAGGTGAGCAGCAACCAATTCGCTCCTCCTCCCTCCCCTCCTCCTTCTCATCCTCTTCCTCCCCCTCCTCCTCCTCCTCCTCCTCCTCCTCCTCCTCCTCCTCTTCTTTCTATCTGCCTGAGAAGATGATGTCTAGAGCGAATGGCTGAACCGCTCGGCCAACAGGCGCCGCTGTTCTTATCAAAGAACTCCAAATGCGAGTAATTTTAAGCAGCGCTGGTCTAATAGGATGTTGAGTGTTGTTGAGAGTTTTCACAAACACAATATTGGCACATTCCCCGGCTGACAGCAAGAATGCTGCTTACGTCATCATCATCATCATCATCATCATCATCATCATCATCATCATCATCATCATCATCATCATCATCATCATCATCATCATCATCGTCGTCGTCGTCGTCGTCATCATCATCATCATCATCATCATCGTTATTGTCGTCCAGGCGCTAAGATGATTCGGAAGATAAATAAGTGAGTCAGCGAGTCAGAATTGGCTTCAACTGAGATGAAGGTGCAACGTGTGTTGGTCTCTAAGTTGAACTTTCCGGTCGAATGATCCTTCCTTCGTTCCTTCCTTCCTGCCTTCGTTCCTTCGTTCCTTCCCGCCTTCCTTCCTTTCTTCCTTTCTTTCTTTCTTCCTTCCTTCCTCTCTTTCCTGTGTGTGTGTCTGCCTGCCTGCCTGCCTGCCTGCCTGCTTGCCTGCCTGCCTGCCTGCCTGCCTGCCTGCCTGCCTGCCTGTCTGTCTGTCTGTCTGTCTGTCTGTCTGTCTGTCTGCTATCTTCTTCCATTTGATTTGGCCAGATCGATTGTTCTTCGCATCTGCCATCGATCTGCATCCCCATCCCGCGAACCCCCGCCCAACCCCTTTTTAACCGGCGCACAACCGATGGACGGACGGACGGAGGGAGAGAGGGAGGGTTGGTTGGTTGTGGTGGAGGAAGAGGCGACTCTGAGGCTCCGTTTGGACCAGAAAGATGGCTCCAAAGTCCATCTTTCCAGAAGACATTTTTCAGATTGTGAAGATAAATTGTATGACAAGAGAAGGCGGAGAAGCAGGAGAAGGAGGGGCGGGGAGGAGAAGGAAGAGGAGGAGAAGAAGCAGGAGGAGAAGGAGAAGGACTGCTAGATAGAAGCTTTCTTACTAAGATACGAAGATTCGTCTGATTGAAATGGATGGAAGGAGCATAAAAAGAATGAAGTTCTTCGTAACAAAAGCGAACAGACTGTTGCGTTATGCTTTGGTTCTGCTTTGCCACGAACAACTCAAATGAAATAAACACACTGACTGACTCTAGGTCAGAAGGTTGCATACTTTTGAGGCCACGAATGAAACACCTGCCAACCGCCTCTCCCTTCATTCGGACTGTTTAACGAAGCTCACACGGCCTCTTATACAGAGGACAGATTTTCTGAGGCCTTCTTGGCCTCATACTGAATGCAAAGGAATAGATTATCGGAGGTAAAGACGGCTTGAGTAGTTGAGTGCACTGTACAGTCTGCAAGTGTTTAGCGAATTGAAGATATTGAAGAAGATGAGGCAACGACTTCCATTTGCACTGACACGAATTCTGTCTCCAGTTTCTTAGTTTCTCATTCCGTCTCTTCCTCTCTTCCTTCTCCTCATTCATCCGCTCTTTCTACTTCCACTGTTTCCTCAATTTATCCTCCTTCTTTCTCTCCCTTCAGTTCCCCCTCTTTGTCTCATGGATACCCTTCTCCATTTCTCCCTTAGCTGTCTTCCTCTTTCTGTCCATCTACTTCTTCTGTATGTCTCCCTGTATGTCTCCCCGTATGTCTTCCTGTATGTCTTCCTGTATGTCTCCTTGTATGTCTTCCTGTATGTCTGCCTGTGCATTTGCCTATGCATGTCTATCTACTGCGGGTGATTGGTTGATTGGCTTTGAACATGTATCTATACTTAGATGCAGACACTGATATAGCGCCTTTTAAGTACTTCATAAAAGGACCAACTTAAATGATGCTAAAGTCATTCAGAACAAAAACTTAATCGATAAGCTCGGATGAATAGACGAGTCCCCACTGGCGAACTCCCGCAGACATGCAGAACCCAACCGACGAATTCCCAGCCAGGGCTGATTGTAGACTCCATGTTCCAACAAACACACATACATACACACATACATACACACATACACACGCATACATACACACATGCATAGCTGCATACATGATGGAGATGATGGAGGTGATGATGCCTGGTTAACCTTCTCAGATTTCCTGCCAATTCTCTCCTTTTCATGACGACGAATTCCTGGCCAACTTTATTAATCATATTCAGCCACTCAACTGAAATTCATCCCCACTGACTGACCTGTCTGTCTGTCTGTTTCTGTATCTGTCTGTCTGTCTGTGTCTGTTTGTATGTTTAGTCTGTCTGTTGGTCTGCGTGTGTGCATATGTCTGTTTGTATCGGTGGGTTGTTCTGTCTTGTTGGATGTTTATTTATCACTTTCTTCACTGGATGGCGCTCCATCCCAGTCCGGCCCGAGTTTTCTGTCTGTCTGTCTCCGTGTGTCTGTCTGTCTATCTCTATGTCTCTATGTCTCTATGTGTCTGTCTGTGGGTTGGGCGGCTGGCTGCTGCTGCTGCTGTGGCGTTCGCTGTCAGACGCTCATTTATACACATCAATTCTCCGCATCTGATCTGGCGTCTTGTAACTTGATGCTAATCTACTCTGGCGATTAGAGCATCATCTTCTTCTTCTTCTGCTGCTGCTGCTGCTGAGGCCCTACCTTCCATTCCCTTCCATCGTCTTCTTGTATCATCTATCCATCTGGAATCCTCCTGCTGCTGCGGCTGTCTCTCTCAGTGGAAGGAGTGACCGCAGCAGCAGCAGCAGCAGCAACAGCAACAGCCATCGGTGATGCTGTCAGACTTTTCTCTCGTGGTTTCAACGGATGCTCGAAGCAGACAGATCTTAACAGTTGGTCTCTAGGATTTCGTGGCATCAGTTCGGAAAATCCTCCAGGGCGCTATATAAATACATTGATGCGTAATCGTCTGCTCGTCTTTTGTTTAGTAATGTAATATAACAAGAGACACTTTTATGAAGCTCCTTTAGGCAGCTCTTGAAAGAGTGACGCAGACAAAGTATGTCTGGATGGTGAGTCGGATGATCTGAAGGCAGGTGATTCTTTGACTGACCGAACTCTTTCTTCGATGTTGCTTTGACATTTGTTGTCATCCGTGTCGTTGTTTCGTCAGATTTCGAACTCCATATCACTTCGTAATCGTAATCCCAAGGTTTCTACAGCGCCCAACGAAAGTCGCGCCGCGGGGACCAGCTTATTCACAGGCGCTCAGTCAAAACAAAATCGATAGGCAAAAGGGTTCGGTTCCGGGTCAAGATCCAAGAGTCAGGCAGAGAGGCAGCGTGGCAGCTACGGTGGGTGATGTTTGGGGCTGGATAGCAGAGACAGATAAGAGGAAGAAGGGGTGTCAGGATAGGATCTGTGGAAGAGGAATGTTTTCAGTTTTGAGTGAAAGGCCAAAGCAGAAATTGCAAGCGGTGGAGCATCGGTGAGTTTGTATGATGGGTGAGAAAACTGTCGCAGTTCTCGGGGAGTTTATTCCAGAGTGGTGGGGCAGCTATGGCTATGGACCGATTACCAAATTTTAAGGATGAGGTGACTGGAGGGCGGAGAAGTGTTAGGCAGAAGAAGAGCGGGTTGAGCTAAGCGGTTGTATTGTAAATAACTGACGAAGATAGGAGGGTTGGGAAGATTGAAGTGTGTTGTATGTAAGTGATAGGACTTTGTACTCGATTCGTTCATGTGTTTTAAGCCAGTGGAGTGATTTAAGAACAGGAGTGATGTGATGGTGTTTGGGGGTTTTGGTAACAGCACGAGCAAGAGCATTCTGTATGGCTTGAAGGCGACTTATTTGGGTGGAGCCTATGTTCAGGAACAGTGAATTGCAATAGTCTAATTTAGCATGGACTATGGATGTGGCGATGGTTGATGCAATTTTAAAGTCGTTGCTTCGTCAGATCTCGAACTCCATATCACTTGCCATTTAGTAACAATTCTGGCTCGATTGGTCCCTGTACGTGTGCGTGCGTGCGTGCGTGCGTGGGTAAGTGCATGTATGTGGGCATTAAAGTCTGTCCGTGGCGCTAGTTGTGCTTAGAAAAGCATGATTTTCTGTTGCAGAAGAGGAAGAAGATGAAGATGACGACGATGAGTCAAAGCTCAACAAGACTGCTCTGCAGCCACTGACTGCCTCATCCTCTCTTCTCCCTCAACCAATCTCTGCCACGAGACTCAACCCAGACGAAGAAAAGCAGGGAGGCAGTCCAGTTCTTTCAGGTTCTGAGGTCTCTGTTCGATCAGACTGTTCTTCAGTGCCGTCCAATCAGACGATCGATCTTGGTCACGTGATTCCATTGGCAGAGGCATGCGCAGGTAAGGTGGGCCGAGCAGAGAATCCCTCCCTCAGCAGGCTGGCCTTGACCTTTGGCCCTTCGCAGGGTCTCGATGTAAATCACAACTTCAGTTCCACTGGCTCCCATAAACCGAGGGTGAGTCTTGGACATGCGCCATATGTAAACGGCCGTTCAGCCTCCGCTCTTGACTTCGTCACCTCAACCACCAGGTGTCCCAGCAGCGCAAGTGAACCAGTTCTCGCGACGTACTGTAATTCGTCCGACAGGGAACCATCGTCCCATCGTGGAACTAAGGGAACCAGTCTCATCGGAGGAGACGAACCAGAACCAGATAACTGTCAGTTGCAGTCGAACGCAGGTAACGGTGACCTTTTGAACTCTGAGGACATGTCCAAAATAGCTCTGCTGTTGCGCTCGGGGAAGCTGAGGTCAGCCGCTGACGAAGCTAAGAGCAAAGACTCGTCGAAGAACTCGAGACAAGAACGGAGTGAATCCAACGGAAACGAGACGGATGGAGACAACAATTGGGGTCAGAGTCTAAGCAAGAATGGCGCCAATTTGGCAAACGCTGGAGTCCATCTCGACGCCACGTCGGAGGTCACAGGGTCAAAGGAAGCTACCCGAACGGCAGGAGAACCAAGCGGAAGGAGGACAACCAGAAACCCTTGTCTGTCTTCAGCTGTGCACGAAGCTAACGGCAATCGAATGTCGTCACCAGATGGCTCTTCGAGTTCACCGGGGGGCTCCGTCGGTTCAGCCAAGGGTCTTGTAGGTAGTGGGTCAGTCGTAGGTCAGGCAAGTAACGACCCGGCCCAGAAAATGACCAATCCGATGAATCCCTCTCGGTCTGGACAAGCGAAGGAAGGCAGCAGGCAAACAGTCCGACTGGATTCAGACCGGATCTTAGTCAGTCCAACGGACGAGAGACGAACTGCGTCGAAATGCGGTCAACCGCCGAACAGACAGAAGCACTCGCAAGGTGGTGCCACTAAGAACGGAACGAAACTGACGACGCATTCGGAAGATGGCAGCATAAGCAAACTGCCTCAGTACCACGGATACGGCGTCCATTCCTCCTCCTCCTCCTCCTCATCATCATCAGCATCAGCATCGTCATCGAAATCACTCGGGCGCAACGTCAGCAGCAGATGCGTTTCCAAAGCAATCAGCGTGAATGCCGATCCTATATCGTCTGTTGTTGAGAAGTCAGGCAGAGGTGAAGAAGAAGGTTTCGAGGTCACGGTAAGGTCACCGACAGCGAGTGCTGGTGATGAGAAGAGAAGCCTAACGAATCCGAATCTCACGAGCGACGATGCTCCTACAAATGGCAATGATAATTCCAGCGTAGGTTTCGTGGAAATGAATTGGTTGAGTGGTGCTGGAGAATCAGTCAAGCGGAACGATTCGGTTGAATTACGCAGCTGCAACGATTCAACCGATTTTCAGAGTCAACAGCCCCCAATGAACGGACACGCAGCAGGGATGCTGGTGAATTCTGCTGGTTCTACAGGAATGGATGTTAAGTACAGCGACTCGACGAAGGCCTCAGCAGCAGATGAGTGGAGGGGCAACAAGAGACACGGGAACGAACAGACCTCTGCTCAGACTGACAGCGGAGGAGGAGGAGGAGTAAAAGGAGGAGGAGGAGTAAAAAGAGGAGGAGAAGAAGGAGGGGGAGGAGGAGGGAGAGATGGTGATACGGAGGCTGGTGCGATGAAGGATGACGCCGAGGCCTGGAATGGCGTCCAGCTGAAAGCGATGCAACCAATCTCCCCTCGACACTTCCATCCGTTTCCAGCAGCTGCTGGACCAAGGCATTCGTCCTCTTCCTCATCGGACTCTGCCAACAGGGTCTGCAGCAGTCGCAACGGTCCACATCCTCACCACCATCCTCGTTCTCACGCTCATCCGTCGCGGATGGATCTGTATGCAGTGACCGAGGGATGTCCCGTAACGACGACCCCTCCTGGTGCCAGCGGCCAGCATCCGGCGCGCAGACGAGCGCCAGATACAGCAGCAGCAGGTGACAGCGGATACTCGAGTGACAGTGGGATGCTCTACTGCAAGTGGATGATGCACCAACGACATCAGCATCTCGACGGACTACGAACTGTACGAGAGTGCATCGAAAACACTGGCCTCCAGACGGACAGGTGCTCTTCTTCTCCTCTTTCTCTTCTTCTTCTTCTTCTTCTTCTTCTTTTTCATCATCAGCAGCAGCAGCATCACCATCGTCGTCGTCGTCGTCGACAACATAATCATCTTATTACTTGGTCGGGTCTTGTTGTGTGTCGGTCGGTCGGTCGGTCGGTCGGTCGGTGGTGAATGTGAAGTGTTTGAACTTGGCCAGCTACGATCAGCCGTTGCGAGGGACGTTGAGTCGCTTTGACTGAGCAGGGCTGTTGGACAAATTCAACTGAACACTTCCAGACCCCAGATAGTTTGTTTCTCAAATTCTAATTCATCAGTTAGGCGTCAGCTCAGAAGTTGCTCCGTGGAGTTTTGCATGAAATGTTGTAACACACAGCATTCCATTCCACACAACAGCACACGATGCACGAGCATCGAATCCGAAGCCAGAATGACCAGCATGCCAGATTAGGCAACGGCTGTGGGATGATGATGATGATGGGGATGATGATGATGATGATGATGATGATGATGGTTATGCCTCTGACGAATGCACCCTTAAACCAGTCTTCGTTACGTAGTCCTCGCAGATTCGAGTCCTCAGACATGAAACCAATGCAGGAAGCATGAGGAAGAGGAGGAGGAGAAGGAGGAGCAGGAGGAGGAGGAGGAGGAAGGAAGACAGAGCAGAGAAGGGGAATGTTTTGCTTTTTGTCTGACTGATTAACTGCATCGTCATTTCCTCTCTTCCTGTTCACCAGTCGTATGCATTCTGAGGGCTGCGTCGTTGTCCGTTCCTACGACCTGTCTGTCTGTCTGTCTGTCTGTCTGTCTGTCTCACATTGGCTGGGGATTACTGATGAGTGTGTGTGTGTGAGAGAGCACAAGGGAGAGTTAGAGAGGGACAGAGGGAGAGAGGGAGAGAGAGAGGTAGAGAGGGAGAGAAGGAGAGAGGGAAAGAGGGGGAGAGTGCCGGCTTTATCAAATTGCAGAGATGGAGAGATGCAGTCGATGTACGATGCAAATAGATGGATATGCGTTGAGGGAGAGAGAGAGAGAGAGAGAGAGAGAGACAGAGACAGAGACAGAGACAGAGATAGAGAGACAGATAGACAGATACAGATGGTGCAGTGGAAGACTCGATTCCATGCGCTCAGCCGTAGTCTATCTGTTGTTGACTGTCTGACCGTAGCATCTCTTTTCATAGACGTCGTTCAATTCTGCAGAACGTTTTGCAATTTCATCTCAGTTCGATTCAGTGATATTCTTCCAAAAACATTTCATGGTCGTTTTTAGAAATAATGTCAGTCAAAGACGATGACGAAGGTTTCCGTTCTAAGAACTACTGTCGCCGAGCAGAAGTTGTGTTAGGATTTGGTTTACTTGTTATCAAATGTCTGCGAAGAGTTGTTCTTGAAGTTGCGCTATATGAATTTGCGGTTGCAACTATAGTTTAAAGCAGTTGGTGTGTTGTTTCTGTTACAGCTGCTCAGATCGTCTGCTGGAATCTCTGGCGCTTTCCGAGAAGCGGAGTGGCCGTTCGAAAGACGCTTTCCAGATGTTCGGCCAGAGTCACTCAAGCGTAACGTCCTCTGCTGCTAAACTGCAGGCACCATACGCCAACAGATGCAGCGGCGGCGGCGGTGGTCACCGTGGCGAAGAGTCCGGCAGTCATGCGCCGAATGCCATGCGCTGTTCAGCTGATGGTAGAACACAGGAGCAGGAAAATGACAGCGCGTGGCATCGCTACTGTCAGGCCGACAAGGGAAGTTTGCCAGTAGCACCTGCAACGGATGACATCAGCCGAGTGACGCTGCCAAGGACCCACGGCAAAGCAAGGACCGGTCACTGGCCGAGGAGTGGCCCAGACCCTGAGACCTCCGAGGAAACGCCAGCAGTCTCCGAAGAGACCAATGGCAGAGCCATGCAGTCGAGAGAAGAGAACAAGAGATCGATGAAGATGCAAAGCGGTAGAACCGATCGGTTGCTGAGACAAGAGGCGCCAGACGGTGATGATGTGAAACGTCGAGCCAAGTGCAGCAGCACCCACTGCAGAAGTCCATCCGTCGTGACATTCAGTGCCAAAGATGCCAGGAACAACGCCTATGACCTTCTCCATTCCATTCATCAGCATCATCAGCATCAGCAGCAGCAGCAGCAGCAGCAGCGCAGAGGTTCCGCCGACGACAGCAACGAACAACGACTGATCGCTGGATTTCATCAGAGAGAATTAGTTCCCTCTGGCGACGAATGCTTCAAGCGAGATCCAGAATCGAATAAGAAACAGACAGTTCCTGTCGGTCAGACGAGAGCCAGCCCTTTGCGGGTTCAAAACCAGATGAACAGCACGCCAGGGGGCGCCAGTCAGGCAGAAGACAGACTGAGAGGTTCTGCTAGCACATATGATCCGATCGAGATGCCAGCTGCTGCTGCTGCAGCTGTTCATCCTGATCAACTGAGTCGTGGCCGTTGCAGTGATCCAGACTTAGTGAAGCGTGAAAAGGCAGATGGAGCCACTCAGAAGGTGTTCGGTCGAAGACTACAAGCGCTTGGAAGCTCAGTCGACACTGGACCAGCAAACAGACTGGACTACTGCAACAGCCTTCCTCGTGTGTCGAGAGCGCGCAGATCGGAGAGCGTTGGATGCGCAACCAAGAGGGACTGCGTCGCTGGACGATCGTCTGAAGGACGGCATTCGTTTGGTTCGTCGAGCGCTGAACTGATGTCACTTCTGTCCGGAAGTACTTCGCTTCCAGCGACGCCAAAACGATCTCTGTCAAGAGACGACGATTCCGATGGTAAGCCTTGATCGTCCTCTCACTGTCGCTCTCTTTGTCTCTCTCTGTCTGTCTTTGTATGTCTGTCTGTCAGTCTGTCCTCATTCCAAACACTGATCTTCGAAATACCTTAAACCCCGGAAATATCCTTTTGTTCTTGACCGATACAGATTTTGATAAGCAGTCATTGTATACAATGGAGAAATTCCCGAGAGAAACAGAATCCGATTTTTTAGTTCGAAAGTTGACTTTCTTCTCCAAGGAAGCACTGACGATCGGCCCAGAACGTCTTAGGGCTCTAAGTCTTTGCTTAATCCGCTCTTTTTAAAACGTCCTTCTAAAACCATCGCCAGAACAAACTCTTTCTAACGCATTTCATCAACTCTGACTTAGCCTCGCTGTAAAAACTGACGGAACATCGGGTCCTTTGTGAATTGGATTTAAGGCAGAACCCCTTGACCTCCTGGCTTCTTTAGCGCCGCCCCTGATATCCGATTGGCTGATGAGAAACGAGACAGATGCGACAACAGTTATTTGTCTGTTGTTGTTATTGTTGTTGTACTGTTGCTTAGTCGTGTTTGCGTGTTGTATTGTTTAGTTCATGCGTCTCTGTTGTCGCTCATCTCGAGTGCTTCCTCCGTCTACTCAACGGTAAGTCTGCCGCTCTTCCTCTTCCTCTTCAGCTGAGGCTAGACTCCGACCAACTACACTCACCAACACACTCGACACACACACACACACCCAAGCAGATGAATGGCCATCATGTGCCGTTGTGGACCTCCTCCTCCTCCTCTTCTTCCTCCTCCTCTTCCTCTTATTCTTCTTCCTCCTCCTTCTCCTCCTCCTCTTCTTCTTCTTCCTCCTCCTTCTTCTCCCCTTCTTCTTATTCTTCTTCTTCCTCCTCCTCCTCCTCTTCCTCCTCTTATTCTTCTTCCTCTTCCTCCTCCTTCTCTTCCTCTTCCTCTTCTTCTTCCTCCTTCTTCTCCTCTTCTTCTTCTTCTTCCTTCTCCTCCTCTTCTTCTTCCTCTTCCTCCTCCTCCTTCTCCTCCTCCTCTTCTTCTTCCTCCTCCTCCTTCTTCTCCCCTTCTTCTTATTCTTCTTCTTCCTCCCCTCCTCCTCCTCCTCTTATTCTTCTTTCTCTTCCTCCTCCTTCTCTTCCTCTTCCTCTTCCTCTTCTTATTCTTCTTCTTTTTCCTCCTCCTCCTCTTATTCTTCTTCCTCTTCCTCCTCCTTCTCTTCCTCTTCTTCTTCCTCCTCCTCCTCCTCTTCTTCTTCTTCCTCCTCCTCCTTCTCCTCCTCCTCTTCTTCTTCCTCCTCCTCCTTCTTCTCCTCTTCTTCTTATTCTTCTTCCTCCCCTCCTCCTCCTCCTCCTCTTATTCTTCTTCCTCTTCCTCCTCCTTCTCTTCCTCTTCCTCTTCTTCTTCCTCCTTCTTCTCCTCTTCTTCTTATTCTTCTTCTTCCTCCTCCTCCTCCTCTTCTTCTTCTTCCTCCTCCTCCTTCTTCTCCTCTTCTTCTTATTCTTCTTCCTCCCCTCCTCCTCCTCCTCCTCTTATTCTTCTTCCTCTTCCTCCTCCTTCTCTTCCTCTTCCTCTTCTTCTTCCTCCTTCTTCTCCTCTTCTTTTTATTCTTCTTCTTCCTCCTCCTCCTTCTTCTCCTCTTCTTCTTATTCTTCTTCCTCCCCTCCTCCTCCTCCTCCTCTTATTCTTCTTCCTCTTCCTCCTCCTTCTCTTCCTCTTCCTCTTCTTCTTCTTCCTCCTTCTTCTCCTCTTCTTCTTATTCTTCTTCCTCCTCCTCCTCCTCCTCCTCCTCCTCCTCCTCCTCTTGTCCTGTTGATCCTCATTTATAGTTTTGCATTCGAGTGAGATTGGCTGAGGGACTGAGTGATGGGAATTGCGTGTTGGCTGACTGCACTGGCCCCGCTGAGTGCGCGAGTCTTTGGTCGGTGCAGCCAGCAACAGCTTTTCGGTCTTAAGTCAGTCAGCGCCTATAAATGATCGTATTTATCTAAGACGGTGGTCGGCGGGAACTTATCAGTCGATGGCCTTCCATAGGAATTGCATAGATGGCTAAGACGAATTCTTTTAGCCATCTGTGAGCCAATTTAGCAGTTATGTGGCTCGATTGAATTATCGCCTAATCGAAGTTTACTTAGCAATCAGACGAGAGGCTAATGAAGTCGGTCGCTTCCAAGTAGTCGGACGAAATGACGAAACAGTTTAGGGGTTCGTAAGAGGAGACGAGGGAGGGCGCCCAGCTAAACAGACCGACGCTTGGCTCGGCTGGCTGCGGGGAATTTGGCCCCAGCAGGTGCTTCAGTGACTAATGTCAGTTGCGGGGCAGATAGCCACAGACCCCGCCTCCGCCGACTTCGCCCCCCCCCCCGCCTTCGCCGCTGCCGGACGAGGGAGGGGAGCGAAGGTGCCAGATGGAATAACTCGGGAACTTGTTTAGAAATATGGGAGACGATTGCACTGGGTACATAGTCCTCGTCGCTGCGTCGGCTGCTGCTGCTGACGATGAAGATGATTGTGGTGGAGGAGGAGGATGTGCTGATGATGCTGTCGTCGAGTGTTTGACTGACGGATTCTTATTCTCGGTCTTTCTTTGTTATGCAGGCTGAAGAGAAGCAGGCGCAAGAGGTTCGTATTTCACATCGTCTTCCCTCTCACCCGCTGTCTCACCTCCTCTCGCCCCTTCCATCCTGTCTCTCTCACTCACACCTCTCCTTTCCCCCCACTCTCCCTTCCTCTTGTAGTCTGACCACGAGCATCACAGCCCCCCCCACCCTTAAGCCCCTCTGTGTCCTCCTTGGCTTTCGTCGACTTTCTCTTCTTGTCGGTTCTTCTTCAGTTTTCGGTTTTAGTCTGTCGGGAATGCCGCATTATTTGTCCCAAGGGTAAGGAACGCGGGTGGCAGTGAGCGTTTGTGTCCGGTATTTAGAGAGAGAGAGAGAGAGAGAGAGAGAGAGAGAGAGAGAGAGAGAGAGAGAGAGAGAGAGAGACAGAGAGAGAGACAGAGACAGAGAGACTGCGTTTGAGAAGACGATGACGACGGACGGATACAAGAGCGTGAAAGAAGAAGCTGTGCACCGATAGGAGTGGCGTCATTGGACGTTTGGACCTGCCTGAGGCCAGAGAACTAGAAGTAGAAGACGGTCTGTCGAACTGTAGCAGCTAATTATGTGGAGTTGGATTAAATGCGCGATGAATCATTTATTCGTTCGGATTTTTACATCGAACAGCGAAGTTTTCTTCTTCTCAACGATGACGTCCTCTGGGTGTTTGTTGTCGTTTGATTTTGAAGGGAAATGCCACAGAATGATGTCTTCCTTCTTCGTTTCAGATCCGTAAGTTGAAGACTGAGTTGGAATTGGCGCACGAGAAAATCAACACACTGACGATGCAGCTCAATGCCAACGTTAGTCTTCTCCCTCTCTTCCGGTCGTTTCTTTAATAACCCCGTTCAACTGGCTGGCTGCTTGGGGTCTCTGTTGGCTGCCTATTGGCTGACTGGGTGGCTGGCTGTTGGCTGGCTATTGGCTGATTGGGTGGCTGGCTGTTGGCTGGCTATTGGCTGACTGGGTGGCTGGCTGTTGGCTGGCTATTGGCTGACTGGGTGGCTGGCTGTTGGCTGGCTATTGGCTGACTGTGTGGTTGGCTATTGGCTGGCTCTGGCTGTTGTCTGGGTGCGTGGCTGGCCGGTTCTTGTGGCTGTTACTGTCATTCAGAGAAGGGCCGCAGACAGGATGAGGAGTGTCTATTGCATATAATATATATGTATATATGCAGTGTGTGCATAAGGAACACACTGTGATCTTCCTTATGCACACACTGTATATATTTATTTGGGGTGTGTCTCTTGTCGTTTATATAGCGCCTTTTCAGAAATATAGTGTTATCTCGTCAACGTTTTGAAGCTGCGTATCATTTGAAATGATCGATGTCATTGTTTGTGTGTCTTTGTCTGCCTGCCTCTCTGACTGTCTGCCTCTCTGTCTGTCTTTCTGTGTCTGGCTGATTTATGATAGCATCCATGGCGGATATATATGACTAGCGTCATCGTCATTGCTGTCAAATGACTTGTTTTTGGTCATAGTATGCCTTAAGTCCAGCAGATTGCAAAGCGGTCAAACAAATGACTTTTTTCTCTGCCTCTGCCTCTGCCTCTGCCTCTCCCTCTGCCTCTGCCTCTGCCTCTGCCTCTCCCTCTGCCTCCCCCTCCCCTCCCCCTCCCTCTCCCCGTCCCTCTCTCCTCCCCGTCCCTCTCCTCCTCCCCTTCCCTCCCCTCCCCTCCCCTCCCCTTCCCTTCCTCCTCCCCTCCCCTCCTCCTCCCCTCCCCTCCGTTCGCCTCCCCTCCCGTCCTCCTCCCCCTCCCCTCCCCTCCCCCTCCCCTTCCCTCCCTCTTCCTCTCCCTTTCCCTCTCACTCTCCCTCTCCCTCTTCGTCTCCATCTCCCTCTCCCGCTGGTCATTTCAAGGAATCCATTCCGATGCAGTTCGCTGCTATATGTTTTTTCGTGGCGTCAATCTCGGCGGCTGCTGCTCAAAGTCAAAGCCTTTGATTCAGAGGCTGCTGCTGCTGCTGCTGCTGCTGCTGGAGATTCTGCATCATAGAAGGCGTCTGCGTGACGCCATCCCTGTCACGATACTGTCGCCTGATTTGAAGCAAACTTGTTCCAATCGGATTGAATTATCAGCAGTGTCTGACAGAAGACAGAGACAGAGACAGACTGAGGCAGACAGAAAGACAGACACAAGAGAGAGAGAGAGACCTTTCTATCTGGTCCGTCAGGCAATCGATGGAAGGTTTCAGAGTCTGGACCCATTTGCTGTCGCATGACGTATCAGCTTCTTCTATTGCGATGACGACTGAACCCCTGGGATGGAGATCAATTGGAATTCGTCAGTTGAACCGGTTATTCGGTCCAAACGAACTACACCGGATGAGCTTCTGTTGGAAGGCGGCGATCAGCAGATGACCAGTCATCGAATTCCAGCTGAGAGTTCTGCCTATGTTGCAGATGTGACGGTTTGTCTGATCACATGTCGTATGATTTCGTTTGATGAGCTGAGATGATATGAGTTACTCTGACAACAACTGCATCTCTCTGTCTCTGTCTCTGTCTCTGTCTGTCTCTCTCTGTCTTTCTGTCGTTTCATCTGTTTTCTTATATATCTGTCAAGTCAGAAATCTTCAAAGGTCTCAGAGGAATTTAGGGCAACCAGCTGAAACACACGCGCGCACGCACGCACGCATGCCTCTATAATTATATGTTTGAGAGACGGGTTGATCTTTTCAACTTGGGATCCTTATTTAAATAACCTCTGCTTCTACTTAATTTGTTTGAACTCCCTTCAGGCTGAAGGCATGACGAGATAGAAGATGAACTATTGTATTAGACAAACACCGACAGAATGATACAGACAGAGACGGAGACAGACAGAAAGAGACATAGACAGACAGGTAGATAGATAGAGAGATGGATGGATGGATGGATGACAGACAGACAGACAGGCAGGCAGGCAGGCTCACAGACAGACAGACAGATGGATAGATAAATAGATAGATAGATAGATAGTTAGCTAGGTACGTAGATAGTTAGCTAGGTACGTAGATAGATAGATAGGTAGGCAGGCAGGCAGGCAGGCAGGCAGGCAGGCAGGCAGGCAGGCAGGCAGGCAGGCAGGCAGGCAGGCAGGCAGGCAGGCAGGCAGGCAGGCAGGCAGGCAGGCAGGCAGGCAGGCAGGCAGATAGATAGATAGAAAGATAGATAGAAAGATAGATAGATAGATAGATAGATAGATGGATGGATTGTTAGATGGATGGATGGATGGATGGAATGACATATATATATATATATATATATATATATAGAGAGAGAGAGAGAGAGAGAGAGAGAGAGAGAGAGAGAGAGAGAGAGAGAGAGATGCTGATCAAACTAATTTGCATTTTCTCTCAGTTGGAAAATCATCGTGTGACTTGGGTTTTAGCAATTGTCCAAGTCCTGTAAAACTTATTCTTGGCAAAATGCAAATAGAGGCCGACGAGGACCGACATATCACTGAGTCAGTCTGGGAGGCGCCCCCCCCCAACTCGAGATAAGAGATGATTGGGGAGGGGTGGGGGTGAAGCAGAATGGAACAAGAGTTGAACGAGTTCGGCAGTCGGAGGAGTATGATGGGATTTGCTGCATGCAATCCATTCCAATTTGGCTGCTCGACTCTTCGACCCATTTGAACTTAACTGTCTGGACCGAGTGAACTCAGCTAGAGGCGACATCTATCAGCTGACGACTCTTTTCCTCTCTTTCGTCTGAGCAGGATCAGCTCTATTCTATAGCGCAGCTATGGGAATCCGTTAAATGCTGTTTAAAAATGGCTACAAGATTTTCCAAGCAGTGCGGGTTAGGATTGAAGTAGACAGCTAACCCTAACCCTAACCCAGTTGAGGTCAGCCCTATTTGACCCTGTTTCCTAGGTAATAACCCCTTGCCTGACCTGTAACTGAGTTCAGTTGATGTCAGTCGAGAGGAGACGTTGTGTTCTGCTCCCTCCGTTCGTTATCTAGCCGTTTTATTGCACTTCGTCAGAGCAGATTTCTCACTTGAGACCAGGATTTACATGACTGGTTATTGTCAGTCAGTCAGTCAGTCAGTCAGTCAGTCAGTCAGTCAGTCAGTCAGTCAGTCAGTCAGTCAGTCAGTCAGTCAGTCAGTCAGTCCGTCCGTCCGTCCGTCCGTCCGTCTGTCTGTCTGTCAGATGCAACTCTAGAATCGAAGGAAGACCAGGCAGCTGGAAACCCACGTAAAATTTGAGTCAACTTATGAGCTGAATGAGTCAGATGACTTCGGGTGACATGCTTCTAGCAACGAATGAAGATGATGATCTCACGCCCTGCAGGATAATCTGTGGTCTGTAGATGACCTATGTCTAGTGAAATGTCCTGAACTCATATTCTCTAAGCAGAGTTTGGAATTTCCATAAGTCATTTATTACGAACTCACGTTGTTTACCCGATTTTGCTCGACTGCTGTCCGCGTTGTCTCTGTGTATATGTCTCTATGAGTCTGTCTGTGTCTTTGTGCCTGTGTTCTGACTACTGGAATGCTGGTGACCGCGTGTCGGATATTTCTGTCCTCGGTGCCTCGATTGTCGTCGTCCAGTGACCGACCGACCGACCGACCGACCGACCGACCGCCCATCCGACCGCCCATCCGACCGCCCATCCGACCGACCGACCGACCGCCCATCCGACCGACCGACCGACCGACCGCCCATCCGACCGACCGACCGACCGCCCATCCGACCGACCGACCGACCGACCGCCCATCCGACCGACCGACCGACCGACCGCCCATCCGACCGACCGACCGACCGACCGCCCATCCGACCGACCGACCGACCGCCCATCCGACCGACCGACCGACGGACCGCCCATCCGACCGACCGACCGATCGACCGACCGCCCATCCGACCGACCGACCGACCGACCGCCCATCCGACCGACCGACCGACCGCCCATCCGACCGACCGACCGACCGACCGACCGCCCATCCGACCGACCGACCGACCGCCCATCCGACCGACCGACCGACCGCCCATCCGACCGACCGACCGACCGCCCATCCGACCGACCGACCGACCGACCGCCCATCCGACCGACCGACCGACCGCCCATCCGACCGACCGACCGACGGACCGCCCATCCGACCGACCGACCGATCGACCGACCGCCCATCCGACCGACCGACCGACCGACCGCCCATCCGACCGACCGACCGACCGCCCATCCGACCGACCGACCGACCGCCCGCCCATCCGACCGACCGACCGACCGACCGCCCATCCGACCGACCGACCGACCGCCCATCCGACCGACCGACCGACCGACCAACCGACCGACCGACCGACTGCTGTATGTGAATGAAGTCGGTCTCCCGACTAATCGACCCCTGCACGGAGCAGCAAGGGAAGGAGGAAGAGGAGGAAGATTGAAGGAAGAGAACAAGGATGTCGAGGAAGAGAAGGAGTTGGAGGAAGGAGTTTGAATTCTTAGAATGTATAGGAAGAAGGCGGAGAGCCTTTGTAGGAGGAGGAATCTTCTTTGACCTTAGTTTGTCAATTAGGCTCTTTTCTTGAATTACCTTTGAATTGCCTTTCAAAAATTCCAATTCCATATCGTTCTGTCTGCCAAACTTGTGATGAGGAGGAGGGGATTGATCTACTTCTGTGTTGAAGTGCGTTGTTGTTGGTGGCGATGGTGTTTAATGGTGCGTGACTGGGTGTCTCGGTCGACTGATCCTGATGCAGCACTGACCTGATTTTCCTGTCTATCCAGTCATTTCGAGCATTTGGAGGCAGGCTCCCTCTCGATCGACTCTTGCGGTTTGTCAGCGGCGGAGAATAGTCAGTCAGTCAGTCAGTCAGTCAGTCAGTCAGTCAGTCTGTCAGTCAGTCAGTCAGTCAGTCAGTCAGTCAGTCAGTCAGTCAGTCAGTCAGTCTGTCAGTCAGTCAGTCAGTCAGTCAGTCAGTCAGTCAGTCAGTCAGTCAGTCAGTCAGTCAGTCAGTCAGTCAGTCAGTCAGTCAGTCAGTCAGTCAGTCAGTCAGTCAGTCAGTCAGTCAGTCAGTCAGTCAGTCAGTCAGTCAGTCAGTCAGTCAGTCAGTCAGTCAGTCAGTCTGTCAGTCAGTCAGTCAGTCAGTCAGTCAGTCAGTCAGTCAGTCAGTCAGTCAGTCAGTCAGTCAGTCAGTCAGTCAGTCAGTCAGTCAGTCAGTCAGTCAGTCTGTATGTCTGTCTGTATGTATGTATTTATGTATGTATGAATGTTTGTCTGTCTGTCTGATATTGAACAGTCAGTCAGTCAGTCAGTCAGTCAGTCTGTCAGTCAGTCAGTCAGTCAGTCAGTCAGTCAGTCAGTCAGTCTGTCAGTCAGTCAGTCAGTCAGTCAGTCAGTCAGTCAGTCAGTCAGTCAGTCAGTCAGTCAGTCAGTCAGTCAGTCAGTCAGTCAGTCAGTCAGTCAGTCTGTCAGTCAGTCAGTCAGTCAGTCAGTCTGTCAGTCAGTCAGTCAGTCAGTCAGTCAGTCAGTCAGTCAGTCAGTCAGTCAGTCAGTCAGTCAGTCAGTCAGTCAGTCAGTCAGTCAGTCAGTCAGTCAGTCAGTCAGTCAGTCAGTCAGTCAGTCAGTCAGTCAGTCAGTCAGTCAGTCAGTCAGTCAGTCAGTCAGTCAGTCAGTCAGTCAGTCAGTCAGTCAGTCAGTCAGTCAGTCAGTCAGTCAGTCAGTCAGTCAGTCAGTCAGTCAGTCAGTCAGTCAGTCAGTCAGTCAGTCAGTCAGTCAGTCAGTCAGTCAGTCAGTCAGTCAGTCAGTCAGTCAGTCAGTCAGTCAGTCAGTCAGTCAGTCAGTCAGTCAGTCTGTATGTCTGTCTGTATGTATGTATTTATGTATGTATGAATGTTTGTCTGTCTGTCTGATATTGAACAGAGACGGGCACTTGATGCCACTGCGGAAGCGGTGGACGGAGGCAGCGGATGTGAGGGTGGGGAGGAAGGGGAAGCGAGGGGAGGAGGGTCTACGTCTTCTGCTGTTGTGAGTTGACCAGATGCAGACCAGAACCCAGGAGAAATATTTGACTTCTGCAAGGAACTCTGCCCCGATAAACTGCAGATCCAACAGTTGCTTACTTATGGCAAGCTGTTAACCCGTGTGAACGCTTACTTATGGCAAGCTGTTAACCCGTGTGAACCCGTGTCTTTCTGTGTGATGTTGAATCCAGAGTGGATGACAAGTGAAACAGATAACTGCAGACTTAAGCACAGCCAGTCATTCCCGAATGACAATGATAATGACGACGACGACGACGACAAAGGTTTTTGTGTTGTATGGTGTTTGAATGGGTGGGTGGGAAAATGGGTGAGGGTGGGTGGGCGGGTGGGTGGTTGCCAGACGGGCAAATTAGAGGCAGGTATTGTGCGGAGTTTAAGGTTTTTGTGTCGGCGTTTTAATCTATTATTTCAGCTGCGCGGCCCGACCAAGGAATCAGACCATTGTCCTCAGTCGGTTGAGGCACGGAGGAGGAGAAGGTAGAGAAGGAAGAGGAAGAAGAGGAGGGAGGATGAGATGGAGGAGGGGAGGAGGAGGAGGAGGAGAAGAAGAAGACGCATCTCATTTCAGAGTCATTCTCAGCGGTAGAAGAGCTACGTAATTGAAAGCATAAGAAACACTCAAGTCCCATCTCCTCCTCATGGGAAACCACCCAGGCTTTGTCTGCGTCGCTACCGCTGTCTGCTTCTGTTTGTTTGTTTGTCCGTGCTTAATTTAAGATTCTCGTTAAAAGAGGCGTTTCTGAAAAAGCGAAGAGCGAGAGAGAAACAGGGAGAGAGAGAGACAGACAGACAGACAGAGACAGATAGAGAGACAGAGAGAGAGACAGAGAGAGAGACGGCACAGATCGAAGTGGAAGATTAACAATTAGAATAAGAAAAGAGAAAGTTCGACACCGCCGCTCGGTTACTCCCGCACAAACAGACACATGTTCAGTAGAGGCGCAGACGATTATCTCGTCATCTTCGTCATCTTCTTCATCATCATCAGCAGCAGCACCAGCAGCAGCAGCCGATGTTTATCTGCTTATTGTGTTGTTAGACAATTAAAATTCGTGAGTAACTGGAGCCGCTTGGCTCTCAGTTGTCTTTTCATCCAAATCATCTCGTGGTCATCCCTTGTGATTACCATGAGAGAGTCATCTCATGGTCATCCCTTGTGATTACCATGAGAGAGTCATCTCATGGTCATCTCTTGTGATTACCCTGAGAGAGTCATCTCATGGTCATCCCTTGTGATTACCCTGAGAGAGTCATCTCATGGTCATCCCTTGTGATTACCCTGAGAGAGTCATCTCATGGTCATCCCTTGTGATTACCCTGAGAGAGTCATCTCATGGTCATCTCTTGTGATTACCCTGAGAGAGTCATCTCATGGTCATCCCTTGTGATTACCCTGAGAGAGTCATCTCATGGTCATCCCTTGTGATTACCCTGAGAGAGTCATCTCATGGTCATCTCTTGTGATTACCCTGAGAGAGTCATCTCATGGTCATCCCTTGTGATTACCCTGAGAGAGTCATCTCATGGTCATCCCTTGTGATTACCCTGAGAGAGTCATCTCATGGTCATCTCTTGTGATTACCCTGAGAGAGTCATCTCATGGTCATCCCTTGTGATTACCCTGAGAGAGTCATCTCATGGTCATCTCTTGTGATTACCCTGAGAGAGTCATCTCATGGTCATCCCTTGTGATTACCCTGAGAGAGTCAGCTCATGGTCATCCCTTGTGATTACCCTGAGAGAGTCATCTCATGGTCATCTTTTGTGATTACCCTGAGAGAGTCATCTCATGGTCATCCCTTGTGATTACCCTGAGAGAGTCATCTCATGGTCATCCCTTGTGATTACCCTGAGACAGTCATCTCATGGTCATCCCGTGCTCTTACCCTGAGAGACCCATCTCCCAAGTCCCGTTTAGTGGCCAATTCTTCTGAATTAGGAGTCGCTATGGTCTTCTGTCATTTGACTTGACTGGCAATGTCAATCTCGCTAATTGGCTGTGGCTCTGTCTGTCTCTGTAACTGTCTGTTTGGCTCTGTCTCTTTAACCACCTCCCTCAGCTGCTGAACATCGCTGAGGTAACCAGTCCTGATTCCATGAATGCATGTGTGCCTGTGCCTGTGTTTGTTCCAGTGGGTGCGTATGTGTGGGCGCATGTCCGTCTGTTCCTTCCCCCCTACTACATTTTGTAGACGTCTGTGTCTGAGTGGGGTTGGGATGCCCTTCCTGCGGATGCTGCTGCTGCTGCTGCTGTGGCCGATGATGATGGAGGAGGGGTCGGGCGCCGATCGTTCAATGGCCACTCTTAATGTTGGCTGCTTTTGACGAAGTTTCTTCATCATTTCATGTCTGAGGGTTTCTGTCTGATTGCATCTGAGGTCGTCGTTAGCATTCGTCTCTGCAGCAGCAGCAGCAGCAGCAGCAGCAGCAGCAGCAGCAGCAGCAGCAGCAGCAGCAGCAGCAGCAGCAGCAGCAGCAGCAATAGCAGAGATCTTGGCAGTTCTTCTTATCGCCGCATCTTCCATTAGCTTTGCATCTGATCAACAGGTTCAATCAGATCGCATATAAAACTTCCAACCACGCCGTCTGTCAGTCATTGTTTGTCAATCATTGTCTATCAGTCACTGTCTGTCAATCATTGTCTGTCAGTCATTGTCGCTGGTATCTAAGACAGGTGACATGCGAGCTTTCGAGTGTTCTTGGATGGCATTTCGTTTACATGTTGTTTGATGTTTGCTTGTGTTGGTTTTTACCTGATAAACGTCTAGCAGAGCAGCAAAGATAACGAAGACAACAGTGATGATAAAAAGGTGTAAACGACAAAGGCCACACTTTTCTTAAATACTCTAGCCATATAGAATGTCGTCCAGTGGAGTGCGAAAGATCGAAGATCATGGGACAGAGTGTGCTAACTCGGCCACAGCGATCCAACACCTTTTCTAACTTACCAACTTGCACTATTACTGATTTAATGACCCAGAAAGAATGGATAGCTGAGTTAGCACCAGAAATAGTCTGGTACTGTATTCAAGTATTAATCCGTCTTGATATTGCTTAACCACGCTGTGCCTGCCAGCATCATATTCGCAGGGCCAAGCGCCTGATGTTCACGAAACAGTTTCAATTGTTATAACCAGTTGTAACTGTAAATAGTAAAAGGTGGTATTGATTCAGATGCAATGCTCGTCTTCTTCTTCTTCATCATCATCTTCTTCTTCATCTTCTACTTGTTCTTCATCTTCTTCATCTCCAGGTACATGTCGTCACGGCCTTTGAACAGTCGCTGTCAAACATGACCCATCGGTTGCAGAAGCTGACGAACTCATCAGATCAGAAGGTAGGCACTAAATCATATAATAGCCTCCTCTCCTCCTCGTCCTTTTCCTCCATTTGTTCCTCATTCTCTTTTTCCTACTCCTCCTCCTCCTACTTCATTTCCTCCTCCTCCTCCTTCATTTCCTGCTCCTCCTCCTCCTTCATTTCCTCCTCCTCTTCCTTCATTTCCTCCTCCTCTTTTTCCTTCTCCTCTAAGAATGCACAATCCCTCTGTAAGTGAGGCAGTTTTGACTGCTAGTTCCTGCCTCTCGTGTTTTTTTCGTTGCAAGTTGCCATTCGCATGACAAGTGATGCAACGGTGTTGCTGATGTTGTTTTCCATGCAATGCAACGTGTTGCTCTTGCCAGACAGCGTGGTTCTTAGCCAGATGTTCAATAGGAAATTCATCCTATTTGGAATCATTGTCAGCTTCAGCAGCAGCAGCAGCAGTTATTATTCTGCAGCAGAGACGACAACAGCAGCGCCATTGGTTCTCGATGGAATCAGACTTGCGATGGATGGACGGGATTTCGTCCGAGTCAATCCCCCCCGCCTCCGCCGACGGAGGCAGAATTTCTTCAGTGGCAGAAATTTCGCAGTTTGAGGTTGGTTTGTGGTCTGTAGGTCAGTTGGTCAGGACGTTGCCAGTTGTTGCAGTACCCTGTCACCCTCATCTCCATGGTTACTCCATTTCCATGGTTACCTGATAATAGCCCCTCAGTCCAAACTTCTTCAGACTGTCCAATCCACATCTCTGCGTCCCTATCCGCATATGCCTTCATTCCTGCTCTCTGTCTCTCTGCTGCTTCCTTCTGCGTCGGATCATCTCAGTTTCTAAAAGACGCTGAGAATATTTGCAAGAATAGACTTTAGCGCTGAAAGCCTCGACTATCTGCGGCTTCTCTTCTGCCGTTCTCTTGGCTGCTGCTGCTGATGCTGCTGCTGCTGATGCTGACAGAAGGCGACCCGCTCCATTCGCACCTTGACGCGCCTGACAATCATCGCCGATGGATAAGTTGCTTGTTGTTGATGTCCTCCCGACTGGTGCCAGTGGCGCCGAAGAAAGGAAACTCACAACTAAATGCTTTATCGGCCTCTGTTTAGAAGAGCACCAACCTTTTTCTTTGATGGTACTACTGCTACTGTCTGTTGCCTGACTTCACCTCCTCCTCCTTCTCCTCCTCCTCCTCCTCCTCCTTCTCCTCCTCCTATGTCTTCTCTTCCTTTTCCTTCTCGTCCTCCTCCCACTGGCGTCCAGACCCCATATAGCTGCCTCTATCCTCTATCCATTGGCTGACCATCTGCGAGATAATAGATTTGCACTGAATGGCAACAGACATCGTCTCCCACATTGACTGTCTACGGTTATTCTTCTGCTGCCTCTAGAGATGGGCTGAAGACCCGCAGAGGGGCAGATGAACAGCAAAAGCCAAAGTTTTGTCTCCGTGTCGGTGTGTGTGTGCGTCCATGTGGATGTGGGTGTGGAGGTGTGTGGAGGTGTGTGTGTGTCTCCGTTTAATGATGCATCTTGGCTGTCATAGTTTTCCAGTGAAAGGGTTGGCGAAGCTGACCTCGTGTTTATGGCTCTGCACTGCAGGGCAAAGGTGGAACATCAAGGTGACATCATCTGGCTTGGCTTCTGAGGTTCTATTCTTAGCACCCGCACACACACACACTCTCTCGCTTTCTCTCTCTCTGCCTCCGTCTGTCTGTCTCTCTTGTCTCAAATGGGTAGGGGTTTAAACTTCTCAAGAGCAGCAGATAGCAGGCTGTTTCAGCTGCCAAATGCCTGCACTTAAAAGCATCACATATAAGTCAGAAAATTCCTCAGCTATCTCGCTGACTTCTTCCTCAAAGTTGCCATCTGTCGGGCTCACTCTGTTCTAGTTGGTATGTTCGATGTCCGTTACCTGATGGATGGATGGATGGATAGATGGATGGGTGGGTAGGTGGATGGATGGATGGATGGATGGATAGATGGATGGTGGGTGGGTAGGTGGATGGATGGATGGATGGATGGGTGGATGGATGGATGGATGGATGGATGGATGGATGGATGGATGGATGGATGGATGGATGGATGGATGGGCGTATGATCTTGCTCTTGTTGACACACCCTCGCCTACGATTCCTCGCTCAGTCGATGGACATAGTGTTAACAAATGCATTACTTACTTACTTATCTGCACATGGCCAACGTGTGTTTGGCTGCAGATACGTTGCTCAGTAAAGGCTTGAATTTCTCGTTCTGAACAGGATCAAGAGCTGAACAATCTGAAGACAACTCTTCACCAGCTTCAGCAGCAGAGCACAGATGCCAGAGCCGAACTGATGCAAAAGACGGAACCTCTGTCACCTCTCTTCTCCGCCTCACTCCGGCTCAACCACCCTGACTTTGCAGGTAACACTTCCTACAGCCTTAAGCCTGTCACATACTACTCGCTTGAAAGGTCCTCGAGGTCCACAGGCCCATGACCCACATCAGAAAACCTGGCTTCCAGTCTACAGGAAAAGGCTGTGGCAAAGAAATTCTTTAAAATAGGTCTTTTCTTCCTGCTGCGTGTGGCAAGAATCTCAGTGGATATTTTCATATTGCCAAGTCGGACCTTTTCAAGAAACCCCGCCCTCATCCATCGAATCCGCTGCCCACCCATTTCTCTCAGCTTAAAACACAATCCACACTAACATCTCCTTCCCCCCTTCTCTCTCTGGTCTTCTCGCAACCGGACTTGCTTTTTGACATGGCATCTTTGGACAACCTCACTGATTTGCCGCAGCGCTCGAGATTAAACTGGTGCCCTGCGCTTAGCTTTGAAGTAGCGCCTTGGAAATTCCGAGCTTACGATTAGGAGTCTATAATTGTTCAGACGGACAGTTTCAATTGCAGCGACGGTCTTTATAAGGGCTTTTGAATTCTACTGAGCAACTTCTGTTCTGTGTTTCTGCCTCCCACCCCGTCCCACCCCAGAAACGGTCTCAGTGGCAGAAGTTCCTTCTTCTGCCGCAAACTTTGCTGCTTAAAAGACAAGTGTTGTTGTCCCTGTGTTGTCACACGGATGTTCTGTTGTCTCTAGGTTTGTCTGTTCTGACAACAAATCTTCGAAATACGTCTTCGTCTGATCACGACTCAAGAAGCCAGCTGAGTCTGATGTCGACCACCTCGTCCTCCTGTTCTTCTTCCACTCCATCCGTCCAACACTCGTCCCTCGCCTCTCACGAAACGACGATGACGACGATGCCATCGACTGCAGCAGCAGCAGCAGCAGGGTCTTCATCCGGCTGCGAAAGGAAAGCGAAGAAGAAGGGTTGGGTATGGAACCACCAGTCAGTCTCTCTCTCTCTCTCTCTCTCTCTCTCTCTCTCTCTCTCTCTCTCTCTCTCCCAGTCAGTCTCTCTCTCTCTCTCTCTCTCTCTCTCTCTCTCTCTCCTTTTCTTCTGTCTTTAAAACATCTCCAGATCTAAACCATCTGCCCAAAATTACTAGACAACATATTCACTTCTGCTCTTTTCTCTTGTACTTCCGGCTAACCTTTACTGTCATAGTTTGTTGTGTTTTAATATTGGTTCGTGAGAATTAGATGGGTTAACGCTAACCCTTTGCTAACCTAGCACTGATGTTCTTTAGTTTTTCTCCTATGTATTTATGTTGCTATTTTTCTTTCCATCTCGACTTTTGATATGACGATATATTAAAACGTTGTCCATGTAGTTAGTAATATGTTACACGGCTCAGTATCAATTACGAAGTATGTGAACGTGGATGTAGCTGAGCACATCGTTTACGAAAGCCTTCTCTCGGAAGAAGAGCAAAGACTTGTCAGATGCGGAAGCTGAGGCGATGTGTGTTAGCATGATGGAAACGTCGTCATCGTCGTCAATGCCGAATTCTCCATTGCTTGGCACTCCTGGTCTTCGCAGCGTACCTAGCACCCCACTGGCCATGGCACGCCGGACAATCGACTCAGCCCCGCCAGCGTAAGTCTTCTTACAAAGCCCTCGAAGAAGTAAGTAATGTATTTGCATTTGTTAGCACGCCTTACCTCCATTGACTGAACGAGGAATCGTAGGCCGTGAGCAGACGATCAGAAGCGGTCGTTTCATGTATCTTTTTACTCAATCAAATTCCCTCTGTAGTCCACGAACATTTCGGCTGATCAGATTTTGTTAAAATCTTTAATTCGCTTTCGTCTTTTATTAAGTCTCATCGGTGGACCTTTGTTATCTTCGTTGCCTCTGTCTCTGTTTCTGTCTCTGTCTCTGTTTCTGTCTCTGTCTCTGTTTCTGCCTCTGTCTCTGTTTCTGCCTCTGTCTCTGTTTCTGCCTCTGTCTCTGTTTCTGCCTCTGTCTCTGTTTCTGCCTCTGTCTCTGTTTCTGCCTCTGTCTCTGTTTCTACCTCTGTCTCTGTTTCTGCCTCTGTCTCTGTTTCTGCCTCTGTCTCTGTTTCTACCTCTGTCTCTGTTTCTGCCTCTGTCTCTGTTTCTGCCTCTGTCTCTGTTTCTGCCTCTGTCTCTGTTTCTGCCTCTGTCTCTGTTTCTGCCTCTGTCTCTGTTTCTGCCTCTGTCTCTGTTTATGCCTCTGTCTCTGTTTCTGCCTCTGTCTCTGTTTCTGCCTCTGTCTCTGTTTCTGCCTCTGTCTCTGTTTCTGCCTCTATCTCTGTTTATGCTTGTTCCTCAATTTCTACCTGTGCCTCTGTCTGTGTCGCTTAGCCTCTTTGTCTGTTTCTGTCGCTTTCCCGTTGTCTGACGTCGTGTCGTGTCGTGATTTGGTTGTCGCAGTGGCGCAGTTACGATGCTGCCTGAGATGGAGCTGCGAGAGAGTGAGATCATTCTGCAGCTGAAGCAGCAACTGCATGAGAAGGACATGAAGCTGACCGACATCCGCCTCGAGGCCTTGTCCTCAACACATCAACTCGAACAACTGCGCGAGGCCATGAACATGATGAAGGTCAGTCGATTCACCCACCCTCTCATTCTTCCAATAAAACAATAACGACTTCCTGACTGACTTCCTGACTAACTTCCTGACTGACTTCCTGACTGACTGACTGACTGACTGCCTGACTGACTTCCTGACTGACTTCCGGACTTCCTGACTGACTTCCTGACTGACTTCCTGACTGACTTCCTGACTGACTGACTGACTGACTGACTTCATGACTGACTTCCTGAATGACTCCGTGACTGACTTCCTGACTTCCTGACTGACTTCCTGACTGACTTCCTGACTGACTTCCTGACTGACTGACTGACTGACTGACTGACAGACAGTATACTTAACGTCCCTTGAGACATCATATGCCTCGTGTTTCATTTACTTCGAGTCAGCATACAGTTTAAACTGCATTTATTCGTATTCGTTTAGCCCAGTTATTCATATACGCAGCGCTTGAGCGGTTTGTGAAAGGCGCTATATCAAGTGTGTAATAGACGTGTAATCACATGTCCTATATGTAATTTATAGCCGTCAAAATCCGTGTAAGTTGCAGATGTTGAGGTGTTTCGTGTTGCTCTTGTTGCTTCAGATGGAGATGAATTCGTTGAAGGCGGAGAATGAGAGAATGCAGAACTTGATCGCTGAGAAGGGCATCGCGGACCCAGCAGCATCAGCATCGTCGTCATCCACGGCTCCCCTGAGGATGCACGCGAGTCCACCGAGCAACCAAGGCGCCGCCTCCATCTCCTCCACTTCCTCCACCTCCTCCGCTGGCTCCTCCTCGCTTCTTAAGAAGTCCCTCGTTCTCGGAGATCCTTCTCATTTCGGTAGAGATCCTTCTTATTTTAGTGGAAAACTTGTCTTCGTCTTGCAATATGTTTGTATCGGTACGATTCATGTGGTCGTGTGTACGAAAGAGCAGAGAATCTGTAAGAAACGTTTTTGATTGAGAATGGAGGAATCAGCTTTTCAGAACAATAGACAACCAAGTTTCATTTGATTGGAGGGAAAAATGAACGAAATTATTCGGATGAGGAGAATTGAACTAACCAAAGGGGGAAATTATTCGGATGAGGAGAATTGAACTGACCAAAGGGGAAATTATTCGGATGAGGAGAATTGAACTAACCAAAGGGGGAAATTATTCGGATGAGGAGAATTGAACTGACCAAAGGGGGAAACTATTCGGATGAGGAGAATTGAACTGACCAAAAGGGGAAATTATTCGGAGGAGGAGAATTGAACTAACCCAAGGGGAAATTATTCGGATGAGGAGAATTGAACAGACCAAAGGGGAAATTATTCGGAGGAGGAGAATTGAACTGACCAAAGGGGAAATTATTCGGATGAGGAGAATTGAACTAACCAAAGGGGGAAATTATTCGGATGAGGAGAATTGAACTAACCAAAGGGGGAAATTATTCGGATGAGGAGAATTGAACTAACCAAAGGGGGAAATTATTCGGATGAGGAGAATTGAACTGACCAAAGGGGGAAATTATTCGGATGAGGAGAATTGAACTAACCAAAGGGGGAAATTATTCGGATGAGGAGAATTGAACTGACCAAAGGGGAAATTATTCGGATGAGGAGAATTGAACTGACCAAAGGGGAAATTATTCGGATGAGGAGAATTGAACTGACCAAAGGGGAAATTATTCGGATGAGGAGAATTGAACTGACCAAAGGGGAAATTATTCGGATGAGGAGAATTGAACTGACCAAAGGGGAAATTATTCGGATGAGGAGAATTGAACTGACCAAAGGGGAAATTATTCGGATGAGGAGAATTGAACTAACCAAAGGGGGAAATTATTCGGATGAGGAGAATTGAACTGACCAAAGGGGAAATTATTCGGATGAGGAGAATTGAACTGACCAAAGGGGAAATTATTCGGATGAGGAGAATTGAACTGACCAAAGGGGAAATTATTCGGATGAGGAGAATTGAACTGACCAAAGGGGAAATTATTCGGATGAGGAGAATTGAACTGACCAAAGGGGGAAATTATTCGGATGAGGAGAATTGAACTGACCAAAGGGGAAATTATTCGGATGAGGAGAATTGAACTGACCAAAGGGGAAATTATTCGGAGGAGGAGAATGGAACTGACCAAAGGGGGAAATTATTCGGATGAGGAGAATTGAACTGACCAAAGGGGAAATTATTCGGATGAGGAGAATTGAACTGACCAAAGGGGGAAATTATTCGGATGAGGAGAATTGAACTAACCAAAGGGGGAAATTATTCGGATGAGGAGAATTGAACTGACCAAAAGGGAAAACTATTCGGATGAGGAGAATTGAACTGACCAAAAGGGAAAACTATTCGGATGAGGAGAATTGAACTAACGAAAAGGGGAAATTATTCGGAGGAGGAGAATTAAACAGACCAAAGGGGGAAATTATTCGGATGAGGAGAATTGAACTGACCAAGAGGAAATTATTCGAAGGAGGAGAATTGACCAAAGGGGAAGAAATTGAACTGACCAAAGGGGAAATCTATCCTGCTGGTTCACAGGATAGACGGATAGATGGAGACCAGGAGCAATGGAGGAAAAGGAAGAGGAGGAGGAGGAGGAGGAGGAAGAGGAGGAGGGAGATTAATCGGATTATGGTTTGCATCTGGTTTGCGTTCGATCGAGTTGTTGTGAGTGTCGGAATGTTGGCATTGCTAATCGCGCGCAGAAGATTACATGAAGAGGAGAAGGGCGAGGAGAACGAGAAGATGGACGAGGAGGAGGAGGAGGAGGAGAAGGAAGAGAAGAAAGAGGAGGAGGAGGAGGAGGGGCAATGAAATACAGACTGATTTCTATTTTATGTAAGAAGAAGGAGCAGATGAAGGCTCACGTTGCCTTTTGTTATCCATCTCTTGACTCAACCAGTCATCTCCTCACGGCGCTTGCTTCTAACCCTCTTAACCCTTGTTGCCACGAACCCATCGACAAAAAATCCTGGCTTATAGTCTGATGCGATTATGCAGCCACTGTGTGCTGTTCTTGAATGTAGATTCTCTGTCAATGGACTCGATGACCAAAGATGCAGCCAGTCCTCGCTACACAGTCGCCGTTCAGCTCGGCCCTTGGACTCAGAACATTGCGACGACTCCGAGCTCACCAGCCTCCGTATCTGCTCACAGCATCACGGTAACTTCCAGCCAACTCTCTGCATTGTTTTGGATGGCCTCAGCAACTGAACTGACTTATGAATGGAACGGCGATGCATTCATCTGTTCGGTCTTGCAAAGTGTTCTTTTATCGACTGCATAAAAGGGAGACATGAAGCCATCTAATGTTGTTGCTTGGATGAATGGGTGTCTTGTTTAAGAGACTGCAGCTGATGTCACGTGGTTACCCCTGACCTTACCCAAAAAGCAGCTCTTCCCTCGAGGGTTCTTTGAGCCGGTGAGGCTGTCTTCGTGGGTTCTGTGTCGCTGGGGAGGGGTAGTTTGTTGCTGTTGCAAAGTGTTGTCTGCATGTTATACTTTGAGCGTTGTCCTGTTGTCTTTTGAGTAGAATGCCACTCCTCGGCAAGTCCTCATCGGAACAGTCGGTCTGACGAGTACGACGAAATGGGAAACACTGGACAGCACAGTCCGAAGAATATTCAAGGTTCGATCTTTGTCTTTCAGAATGCGTTTGGTGTTGACAAGTAGATATCCACTCATTCACATTCAGAACCATCTGCGCTCTGCCATGTGTGCTAAGCTTTCTTCAGGCCACCGTGGGTAAGCTATAGGCCTAGCTATGTTTTTCCTAGGAGTTGAACCCGCGGCTGTCTGTAGGTCATCTACCACTGATCTGCGTTTCTCGCGGTTCAGTTTAACCGCTGCATTGTTATCAAATAACAAACTTCAACTGTTGAAAAAATTAACTAAACTCAGACTTTTTGCCTTAATGGCTATAGTCTGTCCTCCTGTATGTCTGTCCTCCTCTTCCTCCTCCTCTTCTTCCTCACTCTGCCTCTCCTCCCCCTCCTCCTCCTGCACCTGCCTCTGCTTCTCCTAACAGATGAAACACTGTTGCCTTCCTTCTGACTCTTGGAACTTCGCAAACTGAAGACCTGTGGAAGATTGTAGTGTTGTTGGTCTTATGCAGGAGCACGTATGTCGTCTGGATCCTGGGTCAGGCCTTGGACTCAACGGCGAAAGTGTCCTGTGCTACCACGTCGGCGAAATCACTCGAACGAAAGGTGAGACGCATCAAAGGTAGAAGAATCCACCTGTACCCGGGTGCAGTCGATGTCATCACGACGTCTTTCTCATAATATTAAGAATAATAGTATTAGGAGTATAAATATTAAATCGAACTATAGGATTTGGAGTATTATATTAAGATGACGAATATTAAGATAGAAATATTAGGATTAGGAATATCAGGAATATTAAGATAGAAATATTAGGATTATCTCAGTACAGTCGATTATGAGAGGAACACGTTAAAAAGTACGAAGAGTCATTTCAGCAGAATCGAATGGTAACCGTACAGCGACAGGCGTGGAAAGCAGTTGACCGAAGAAGGCCGTGGTCGAGCAGAGGCTGGAGGGAGATGGAGGGACAGAAACATCGGCAGACGTAATGTTTCGTCTGCTGACAGCGCTTGTTGTCTTTGTGATGACAGGTTCCAAGATGCCAGAACTGCTGCCGTGCGGATATCTCGTTGGTCATCACACGACGATCATACTCAGTCTCAGAGGTTTGCTTGGGATGATTGGCACCTGTCAATCAGCCTGTCAGCCATTTGCTATGTTCATGTTAACCTATGCTAACTGATGGGCTGAGTCTTCAACTTGGTTGTTATTGCATTATTGCGTATCTGGTCTGATGGAAAGTTCTGATGCATTAAATTAAGCGTCATCAAACATACTTACATACATACATGTTGGTCAAGCGAATAGGTTCTGCTTCGCCTTTGAGACATACTTGGAAGGCTGTATAAGATGGATCAGTTACATTACACTGGGTTGTGTGTTGCATCTGCTGATCCAGGTGTTCACGAGCGCTGTCTTGATTCGCTCGCCTTCGAGACTCTGGTTCCAAAGACCGTTGCACAGCGGTACATCTCTCTTCTCGTCGAGCACAGGCGGCTGATCCTCTCTGGACCGAGTGCAACTGGAAAAACGTATTTGGCCGGAAAACTCGCCGAATACTTAGTTGTACTGTAAGTACCAACAGTACCTGACTTTGTAACAGGAGTTTGTCTGCATGGCCACTAACTCTCAGACTATTATATCTGTCCATGGCCTTCCGGTTGGTTGCAAGGGACGTACACAAGAATACCAGGGTCTACTTTTGTCAGCGTTGCGCAGAATAGGCGCTAAAGGAATTATATTGCACTATGCATCACTATACTGTGCTTTGCTCTGCTATGATGTGCTACAGATTATATCCTTGACCCTTTGGCAGATCCGGAAGAGAACTGGACGACGGCGCCATCTCAACGTTCACCGTCGATTCCAAGTCCAGCCGAGAATTGAAGCAGTACCTGTCTAGCATCGCTGACAGATGTCATTCAAAGGAACGGATGACGGAGGGGAATTCCGCCGGCAGCAGAAGCCGGGAATTACCCGTCGTCATCGTCGTCGATAATATCCAACATGTCGTCTCGTTTGAAGACACCTTCAAAACGTTCCTTAACATCAGCTGCAAAAACTGGTGCGGCTCATTTTGCTCATTACTTGGTCCGTCTGAGAAAGAATGCATTGTGCATCGATGTTACTCAAACAAAGGCAGTTGAAGCATTATGTTCAAATGGCAAATTAATCATAACTAAGCACTCTCTTATTATTATTATCATTATTATTATTATTATTATTATTATTATTATTATTTATATTTATATTTCACCCGAGAGGAGGTTACTCCATCCGAAATTATAATAATAATACAGGACTCCCTCAATATAACTTGGGCGTTGTTTTTGATTCTACCGTGTTTCTCACAAACTACGTAAATGGCATTTGTTATTCTTCGTGCATGTGTATTTGTGACATATGCAGAATTAGGCGTTATGTCCCTGTGTCTTCAAGGATACCTTTGGCTAATGCATTGGTCTCCAGTCCCCTTGATGGCTGTAACTTACTTCTTACTGGTATCACAAAGTCGAACATTCAGAAACTCAAGAGTTCTGAACTCTCTAAAGGCTAGAGCCATTACTGATACGTCCAAATATAATCATATAAACTCTGTTCTTAAAGCAGCTGCACTAGATTCTTCTTCAGCAAAGAATTTCTTTTACAGTAAATTGGGGCTTTTAACGTTTATCTTAAGTTCTTCTGATGCGTGTCGATGGTCTGTTCCTTTTCTTTAGTCCGTACATCATAGGAACGATGACTTCGTCTGCTGCTGCGACAAATAGTCTGCATCCGGTGCATCATGGCTTCCGTTGGGTCCTTCTGACCGTTCAGTCGGAACCAGTGCACAACTTCCTCTGGCGCCATCTCCAGCGCCGTCTCATCGAGCAAGAAATGGCTTCGAACACAAAGAGTGGTCAACTGACGCGGATCATCGAATGGCTGGCACAAGTCTGGCTTCGGCTGAACAACTTCCTCCTCGAAGAAATGCATTCCTCTTCTTCTGAATCGTCAATAGGTCAAGAACCACATATATACTGAACCGTCGCTTCCTCGAGTATAGCTGAAAAGGTCATTGATCTGTAAGGTCACACGGCTCTGGCGCAAATGAGCTTTCAATCTTGAAGTCAATTTCAGTAGCTTCAGTTGCCTGTCATTATTACATCTCTGACCAGTTGTGATAAGTGAGAGATGATGATGATGATGGTGATGATGATGATGATGATGGATGATGATGATGATGATGATGATGATGATGATGATGATGATGATGATGATGATGATGATGATGATGATGATGATAACTGCGTGATAGCATTGACTGATGAATTGAATTTTTTTAAAGGAACCCGATTGTTTGCATCTTGTCCGATGGATGTGCAAGCGTCAGAAGAATGGTTTGCAGACCTGTGGAACTATTCGGTTGTTCCCTATCTCCTCGAAGCCACCAAAGAACAACAACAGGTGACCGAATGCTTATCAACTGCTTATCCTTCATCCACGACGACAAGCAATTTCACCGCAAAATGTTATCGACGAATCCTTAACAGCAACGGTCTTGAAACGTCGGCTTTCAGAAGCTCAGATTTAGGTTTTGTCTACCTTCCGGTACAAGATTGGTAATGTGAGTGTGATTTTCGTCTTTGCAGTCAGAATTCCACTGCATCCTGGGACCGCGTTCGTCTTTCCTTCACGTCACATTAAATGGTTATAGAGCTTAGTCGATATTAGTAGTCGGTCTGTGGTCAGGCAATACTCATCGCTCGATGTTCGTTCGTTGCAGAACCAAGAGAGTCCGCAGACGCCAGTGGATCCTACGGACTGGATCATTGAGAGTTATCCTTGGCCAGCGACGGACAAGAACAAGGACCGACCCACGTTGCTTTGTCTCAGGCCTAACGATTCCGAAAACAACGCCACCAGCCGACACCAGAACCAGCAGCAACAGCAGGAGACGATACCTTCATCTGCATCACACGATGTCACGAGTTGCTTGCATAGAAAAAGAACGACATCTCTCTCCTCCAGAGACCCTCTGGTTAGTGCCTGCCTGTCTTTCTGTCTGTCTGACTGACTGAGTGTGACCTTACATGCCTACCACTGTTGCTTTGACTGAGCATCTGTAAATAAACTGGTTTCCTCGTCTTAAACTTTATTTTAGCGCTGTAGAAATGTAGAGATTACCATTATGATTACTGCCTGCATGTGAATGTCCGTCTGCCTGTCTTTCTGTGAATATCCGTCTGTTTATCTATTGATCTGCACCTCTCTGTCTGTCTGTGTGTCAGTCGCTATGTTTCGTCTGTTTTCTCGTTTTTCGGCCTTTTTTTTTGCTTTCTACTAATGTTCAGTTTTGCAAAGATTGCAGGATGTTTTTCGTGTTCTTACCTGGTGCTTAGTTGCTGCTGCTGCTGCTGCTGGTGGTGATTGTAGATGACGATGCTCGAGCGACTAAAGGAAGCAGCTGATGAAACCGGAAGTCTTCCGGCGAACAGCAACAGCATTGACCTTCATTAGTTATGGGGATGGATTGATGATTATAGAGACTTCAGAAGAGCCTCTCAGCAATGCATGGATGAGTGAACAGACGCAAGTATGGATGGAATTGAAAACACGAACTGTAGCTTGGTGTGTTCTGCTTGGCTGACTCTGTGACAGTGTTCGTTGCGGTTCAGTTGTTGCAACGTGAAAATACATCTGTCGATCTATGGACTGCATCTGCAAAGCAAGAAACTGGAAAACCTTAATCCTAACGAGACTCTGTCGGTGTCGGAATATTTCGTTTTTAGAATCTAAAGCAATTTTATAAATTAATAAATAGTGGACTTTACGATTTATTTTCAGTGGTCGACTGGTATCATTATTGACTGTTGAGCCTTTAACCGGACGCAGTCTGTGGAACTGTCTGAGAGATACATGACTCAGTGACAAGGATTCGGTCGTCAGCCGTCGAAAGCTGCGCTTGAACTTTGGACTTCAACAGAAGGAAACCGATCGAATTCGTTTATGCATTTCTTCTTACATGGCTGTCTCTCTCTAATTCTAGGGAAAACGGTGGCTCAGTGTAGTCTATCGACCATCGCAACCAACGCAGACCATTTCATCCACGTTAACATAAAGTTACTCTTAGCGCATATTCTTGTAGTATCCATGTCACAAGAACTAACATTTATTCGCTCTGTGTCGCCAGATGGCAGAATCATCGCTTACAGTTTCTCGACGACTTTCGGATTCTGTCCGTCGGTAGCTTCAAGTCGCGTTTGTAACGTCATGTCTCTGTATCGCTACTGCGACGTCCGTCCGTCCGTCCGTCCGTCCGTCCGTCCGTACGTCCGTCCGTCCGTCCGTCCGTCCGTCCGTCCGTCCAATAGAGATCTTATCTAATGACTTCTCTTCTATAGCACCGTTATTATCATACTCAACGCTTCAAAGCAAATCGTAGCAAAATATCCGTTGGAGAGGCCAGGTCGAAAGTCCCGATAGGTCAGGGAGAGAGACAGACAGACAGACAGACAGACAGACAGACAGGCAGGCAGGCAGGCAGGCAGGCAGTGTAGAGTTCGTAGTTTTTCATGACATTTTTCGTGAACTTTATTGATCTTATGTTGCAAGTTAAGCGGTGTTTTTTACTGAGCGTTATTTTAATCGATTCATTTGCCATATTGTTGCCAATAACCTGCCTATTATTTTATTGTGTGCTAAGCCACAAATGCAGCCAAGGTTGACGTTAACATTC
>OZ029928.1:20435685-20523534 GCA_964023275.1 Norana najaformis
TCCCTTCCTTCGCAAGCAACATCCTCTGCAGCCAGCGGCCAAACTGCTCTCTGTTATGTCTTCTATGTCTCACTGAATTTCGGTTGGAAATTGGTTAACGTTGTTGCAAAACGGTTTCAGAATCGTCATCGACTGTCTCCCCGTTTTATGCTAGTTGAATCCTCTGCTGGATTTGTCTTCCTTCGCTTTCCTCAGGTGACCTTCGCGGACCATCACTGATCCAACCAACCAATCAATCAATCAATTGACTATAGCCGACCGTCTGGAGAAGTCGTGCATCTGATCGAATGTGTGGCTTTGATTCTGCAAGAAGTTTTATAATAATAACATCAACAACAACAACAACAACAACAAGAACAACAATAATGGCAGCAACAATGCTATATCCCAAGCATGTATCTGTTCGTTAAACTTGTTGTTTTGATCGTAACAAAGACTCTGAAGAAGAGGAGGAGTCCGTCCATCTTAAGGCCTCGAGTTCTTCGCAGCTCAAATTTGCACTCGGATCCATCCACACAACGCTTCCTTTAATTTATTCTTCCTCCTCCTCCTCCTCCTCCTCCTTTTTCCTCCTTCTTTTCCTCCTCATTATCCTTCCTCTGCTTTTGCTTCTCCCCGTCGTTGTTTGCAGTGTTCTGCTGTCGTTCAATTAAAAGGACTGGTGGTTCAACACAACGCAGTCGCCGCACTGTCATGACTTCGCTTTCTGCTGCTGCTGCTGCTGCTGCTGCTGCTGAAAATTGAGTCTGTACACCTATGCGAAGAATTTGTGCGATGTTAAGTGGTTGGAGACTAATCATTGTCACCATCACCATCAACATCGTCGTCGTCATCATCATCATCATCTTCATCACTATCGTAGTCATAATCATCATCGTAGTCATCGTCGCCGTCTTAGTCATCGTCGCCGTCTTAGTCATCATCGTTGTCGTCGTCATCGTCATCATCACCATGATCATCGTTGTACTTGGAACCCACTGTAGTGTTGTCGTGCATGGCTGGCTTCCTGCAGGTGCCCCGCCATTAATTTGCAGCAGCAGCAGCAGTTCGAGCATCTGCTTTCGACGGTGACACACGAGACTGTTAGGATATGACGAGTGTAGATTGAGCTGCACTATGTGAGCATGTGTGCGTGTGTCTCTGCGTGCATGTGTCTGTCTCTGCGTGTATGAGTGCGTGTGTCTCGGTGTGTGTTGGTGGGGGATGTGGCGGCGGCGGTTGAGCAGAGGTTTCATCATAACTCGAAAGAACGAAGAGAGCGGAAAACAGAACATGAATCAATTTGTCTCCAATGACTCACAGCTGATGATGAATGACTCGACTTTGAAGGACTGCGAGGCATCGCTGCTGCCTCTCGTCAGCTCGGCTGCTCAACATTAGACTCAGCGCAAACAACATCATCGACTCATTCATTACAACAACGACTCTGCTCCATCATACCTTAGGGACTTCTGCATTTCGGTCTCTTGATTCCAGGCCGTAGCACTCTCCGGTCAGCCTCCCTTGGACTCCTGACTGTCCCTCGTATGCGCATTGCTACAGCTCAGTCTAGAAGCTTTCCCTATGTTGGACCTAATAGTTGGAATCGCCTTTCCCCAGGCCTCCGGCTTGCATTCCTCAGTTTGTCCCTTCCGCAGTTTCGCAAGCGCCTGAAGTCTGTATTATTTGACAGTGGTCTCACTGGTTCGGGTCGGGAGTGCCTCTGATGAGTCTATTCTTGAAGTGGCGCTTTGTAAATGTCAGATTACAATTACAATTACAATTACAATTATAGAAGTCTCCAGATTAGATTAGATTTAGTCGATGACTGTTCTCCTTTGGGAGAAATAAAACGAGATGAGCAGAGAAGCAGATCAGAACATTGATTGCACATTTCTCGTCGTTCCAATCTCCCCCTCTCTCCCTCTCTCTCTATCTCCCTCTCTTTCTCCCTCCTCTCTCTCCCTCCCCTCTCTCTCTCGCTCTCTCTCGCTCTCTCTCTTTCTCTCTCTCTCCCCTCTCTCCCTCTCTCCCTCTCTCCCTCTCTCCCTCTCTCTTTCTCTCTCTCTTTCTCCTCGCTCTCTCTTTCTCTCTCTCCCCTTTTCTCTTTCTCTCCCTCTCTCTTTCTCTCTCTCTTTCTCCCTCGCTCTCTCTTTCTCCCTCGGTCTCTCTTTCTCTCTCCTTCCCTCCCTCTCTATCTCTCTCGCTCTCTCTCTTTCTCTCGCTTTCTCTCTCTTTCCGTTCTCTCTTTCTCCCTCCTCTCTCTCTCCCTCCTCTCTCTGTCTCGCTCGCTCTCTCTCTTTCTCTCTCTCTCTCCTTTCTCTCTCTCTCTCTCACTCTCTCTCTTGAGGCAACACATGTGAATTGGGCCAGAAGAAGCGACGACGACGACTGATGTTCTCTTCTGTCTCATGTTGTTTTCTTCGGCTGCCATTGCGACGGATTCCTCGTCTTCTTAATGGATGTCATTCGAAACGATAGCTTTTCATTCTGCTCCTTTGCTCCGACCTCCGTCCATCCTTCTGCTCTGACCTCTTTCCATCCTCCTCCTTCTTCTCCTCCTCCTCCTCCTCCTCCTGCTCTTCCTCCTCCCGTGGCTATTCGTCCTTTATAGCCTCAAGTCTGATCTTTCAATTACTGTCGAGACTTTCGTGGATTAACGGTGGCCGATCACGAAGGGCTTCCTGCTGCCGAGAGGAGGAAGATGAGCAGCCAGGAGGAGGAGGAGGAGGAGTAAGAGGAGGAGGAGGATGACGAAGAGGAGGAGGCAAAGCTTTCTTTGTCCATCGTGCACTTCCCTAACCTCCTCCATCTGCCTTGACTGTTCTTCCCTAAATCTTCAGCTGCTGACGGATCGCCCTCTTAAACCGAACGTTGTCTGTTGTCGTTTCTTTGAGTCGTTGCGTCTTCCGTTGTCTCAACGATTCGCCGGTTTAGGACGAGGATTAGGAGGATGAGAAGAAGTAGGAGGATCAGTGACAGGAGAAGAATTATGAGGGTGACTATGAGGATGAGATGACTAGGAGGATAAGAAGGAGGAGGAGGAGGAGGAAGAGGAGGAAGAGGAGAGAATGAAGAGAGGAATAAGGAGAGAATATCATTAGTTTTGCAGATGAGCGGCGAATTAGGGAGACGGTAGCGACAGCTGGTGAGCTTTGATAGTATTCCATGGAAGATGCAATCATCTGTTTCCAATAGGTCCACTGATTAGTCGATGTCACGAACATGATGTCGTTGCCCATAGCAACCGCTGCAGCAGCAGAGGCCGAAAGGAAGAGAAGACGTTCTGTCATTTGTTGTGTCGATTGCCTCGTCTGCCAGATGAGCAAAACAGCGACGAGAAACAATTGACTGTTGCATCTTAACCCTCTGCCCATCACTATTAACCCTTCTTGATTTGAACCCTTTGCTTCTCGATCTTAACCCGCAGTTCGTCGATATTAACCCTTTCCTCTCACTATTAACCTTTTGCTTCTTGCCATTAACCCTTTCCCTGGAAATTAACTTTTTGATCGTCGATATTAACATTTTGACCCTCGACATTAACCGTTTGGTGAGGTTTATTATATCTAGGAAAGAGGAAAAAGATTGATGACAAAGATGATGATAGGTTCTAAAAGGCGCTATATAAGCACCCGTAAAATAAACAAATACAAATAATTCAGCTGGGAAACTGTTGTGACCGATCTAACCTAACCTAACATTAGAACCATTTCCATAGCTACGTTATCAGAATCCACAAGGCATCAATCGATGGTCGCATCAAACTCAGAATCCGTCAGAGAAGCCAGAATTCGAAATGCGATAATTGATTAGAGAAACAAGCAGTTGCTGCATCCTATTCATCTCCTCTTCCTTTCATTCCCCATTTCCTCTGCTTCCTCACAAAAATTCTCCTCAGTTGCGGAGACGGACGAGTGTTGCCATGGAATCGTAGATTTGTCATATGCTTCTCTGTTCCAGTGTCTTGTCGTGAAGCCCTTGGCATGCAGACGGGAGAGATTCCGGATGAGGCGATCAGCGTCAGTTCGTCGCTTGATGCCATCAGCCTTGGACCCAGCTCAGCCAGGTAGGACAACACCAGCAGCCACCGCCTTCGTTTGCTTGATCTCGGTCTTCCGTCATCCTCTTCCTATGCTAATGTCCTCTTACCATCTCAGCCGACTGGTTCCTCAGCCGCATAGGATTTCCGGCGCAGCTCATCTAAGGCAACAGATGGTTATGCGATGACGTCAGAGGTTAATTAGATATTCTGCGTCAACTCGACGAAAGCCAGGCAACTAGTGTCGGCGCCAACAGCGTCAAGAGCCGTTTCTCTGTCTGTCCGTCCGTCTGTCTGTCTGTCTGTCTGTCTGTCTGTCTGTCTGTCTGTCTGTCTGTCTGTCTCTATTTCTGTTGTCCCGTTCTTCAGGGAATCTGATACTCGAGCAGTCGACTGCTTTAAAACTGATGGAGATCTTGTGAGAAGGCCGCCCTCTCCGCCCCAACTCCTCCCGTCCTCTCCGCCCCAACCCCTCCCGTCCTCTCCGCCCCAACCCCTCCCGTCCTCTCCGCCCCAACCCCTCCCGCCCTCTCCGCCCCAACCCCTCCCGTCCTCTCCGCCCCAACCCCTCCCGTCCTCTCCGCCCCAACCCCTCCCGTCCTCTCCGCCCCAACCCCTCCCGTCCTCTCCGCCCCAACTCCTCCCGTCCTCTCCGCCCCAACCCCTCCCGTCCTCTCCGCCCCAACCCCTCCCGTCCTCTCCGCCCCAACCCCTCCCGTCCTCTCCGCCCCAACCCCTCCCGCCCTCTCCGCCCCAACCCCTCCCGTCCTCTCCGCCCCAACCCCTCCCGTCCTCTCCGCCCCAACCCCTCCCGTCCTCTCCGCCCCAACTCCTCCCGTCCTCTCCGCCCCAACCCCTCCCGTCCTCTCCGCCCCAACCCCTCCCGTCCTCTCCGCCCCAACCCCTCCCGTCCTCTCCGCCCCAACTCCTCCCGTCCTCTCCGCCCCAACCCCTCCCGTCCTCTCCGCCCCAACCCCTCCTCGGTCCTCTGTCCATTTTATAATTAGCATTCATAGCCAGGTCTTGTTGCTATACATGTGGACTCACACAGGCACTCTGTGCGCGATCAGTGACACCGTCCATCAGCTAATCAGAAACATACACGTCCGCCATACTGTCCGACATCTAATCCAATCCATCTCTAATCAATTCTAATCTAATCTAATCTATTGACTTCTATAGCGCCGCTATCGTGATGTAAAAGACACCGATCGAAAGTGAAAATGTTATAAATATATCATAACCCAATCGAAATCCGATGTCTGGGAAGCCAGAAGACGGATTTCATCCATCCATCCATCCATCCATCCGTCCGTCCGTCCATCCATCCATCCATCCATCAATCCGTCCATCCATCCATCCATCCGTCCATCCGTCCCTCCATCCGTCCATCCATCCATCCATCCATCAATCCGTCCATCCATCCATCCATCCGTCCATCCGTCCGTCCGTCCGTCCGTCCGTCCGTCCGTTCGTCCGTCCGTCCAGTCAGCCAGCCAGCCAGACAGCCATCCATCCATCCATCTATCCATCCATCCATCCATCCAGCCATCTGTCCGTCCGTCCATCCATCCATCCGTCCGTCCGTCCGTCCGTCCGTCCATCCATCCATCCATCCATCCATCAATCCATCAATCCATCCATCCATCCATCCAAGCTTTCAGATCGTGAATTTCGAGTGAAACAGACAGCAGATTCGATGGATCGCAGACAGAAGAAAAGGACAGGCATAGCGAACAAGAAAGCGAGACAGAGACAGAGACAGAGACAGAGAGGGGAATAGGAAGAAAGAGAGGAGGGAGGCGGGATGCTATATGTGAATACATTAGTAAATGCAATTGTTGAAAGCACTCGGTGTAGATATTGCTCGTTGTCTTCCTCCTTCCAAATACTTTCCCTTTGTCCCACTGTTTCTCTGTCCCCTCATCCGTCTGCCCGTCTGTCGATCCACTTCTCCGTCTGTCCAATTGTCTGTCAGATCACTTCTAGACCTCTCTCTTCCTCCCTTTCTCTCTCTCTCTCGCTCTTCCTCCCTCCCTCCCTCACTCTCGCTCTCTCATTCACTCTTTTCTATCTCTCACCCTCCCTCCCTCTCGCTCCCTCATTCTCTCTTTTCTCTCTCTCTCTCGCTCTCCCTCCCTCCCTCCCTCTCGCTCTCTCATTCTCTCTTTTCTCTCTCTCTCGCTCTTCCTCCCTCCCTCCCTCTCGCTCCCTCATTCTCTCTTTTCTCTCTCTCACCCTCCCTCCCTCTCGCTCCCTCATTCTCTCTTTTCTCTCTCTCTCGCTCTCCCTCCCTCCCTCCCTCTCGCTCCCTCATTCTCTCTTTTCTCTCTCTCTCGCTCTCCCTCCCTCCCTCCCTCTCGCTCCCTCATTCTCTCTTTTCTCTCTCTCTCGCTCTTCCTCCCTCCCTCCCTCTCGCTCCCTCATTCTCTCTTTTCTCTCTCTCTCGCTCTTCCTCCCTCCCTCCCTCTCGCTCCCTCATTCTCTCTTTTCTCTCTCTCTCGCTCTCCCTCCCTCCCTCCCTCTCGCTCTCTCATTCTCTCTTTTCTCTCTCTCTCGCTCTTCCTCCCTCCCTCCCTCTCGCTCCCTCATTCTCTCTTTTCTCTCTCTCTCACCCTCCCTCCCTCTCGCTCCCTCATTCTCTCTTTTCTCTCTCTCTCGCTCTCCCTCCCTCCCTCCTTCTCGCTCCCTCATTCTCTCTTTTCTCTCTCTCTCGCTCTCCCTCCCTCCCTCCCTCTCGCTCCCTCATTCTCTCTTTTCTCTCTCTCTCGCTCTCCCTTCCTCCCTCCCTCTCGCTCTCTCATTCTCTCTTTTCTCTCTCTCTCGCTCTTCCTCCCTCCCTCCCTCTCGCTCCCTCATTCTCTCTTTTCTCTCTCTCTCGCTCTCCCTCCCTCCCTCTCGCTCCCTCATTCTCTCTTTTCTCTCCCTCTCTCGCTCTCTCTCTCTCCCTCTTGTGATTTCTTGTCGGTCGGTCCTATTCCTCGATCATGTTCAGTCCTTTTGACTCCATTAAGATCCTTTTAAGGCGATTCATTGTATTCACTCGTCCGTCCTTCCATCCGTCTGTCTGTCCAACCGTCTTTCCTCCTGCTTTCCAGTTGTCTTTGCTCGCAGTCTGTTATTGCTTCCATCATCAGAGTCGTGACTTATGACTCCCTTTTGCACCGACTTCAGTGCTCGAGCGCATCAGCAGCAGCAGCAGCTGAAGGGTTATTTGGTCGTAGATATCGTCATTGAATGACATCTCTTAATTCTGATGACGATGTTTTAGTCCACGGACTAACAGAAAAAGACGCAGACCTTCAGTGCTACTAATCACTATCATTGCTAAGAGCTGCAGCGCTCCTATGACCAGCCTCTCCTCCGGCTCCTGCTTTCGATAATGGCAGCAGCAGCAGCAGCAGCAGCAGCAGTTTAACCTTTTTAAGCAATGAATGTTGATGCCTTGTTCTAAATCATCTCTGTTTTGATGGCATGTTGAAAGCCCTCTCTGTTGATGCCATATTCTGATCCATTTATGTTGGAGCCTTGTTCTAAACCACTAAGCCATCTATGTTGATGCCATGTTTTGAGCCATCTATCTTGATGCCTTGTTCTGAGCCATCTATGTTCATGCCATTTTCCAAGCCATCGATGTTGATGCCATGTTCTGAGCCACCTATGTTGATGTCTTGATCTAAGCCATCTGTGTTCATGCCATGTTTTAAGCCATCTATTTTGATGCCTGTATTAAAAGCCATCTATGTTGATGTCATGTTCTTAGAGGCGTTGCCTCATGCAATGGCATACCAAAGCCTGTTCGGAATGTTTGCCTCTTGACATATCTATTGCTCTCATCAACATTGACCCTTATTTGTATGCTCCTGCTGCCACTGCTGCTGCTGTTGCTGGTGCTGCTGATGCTGATGCTGCTGCTGGTGCTGCTGCTGCTGAAGTTCTCGTCTCTGAGACCGTCTACTGCTGCAGTGACTGGTTCTCGAGGAGGGAGGCAGCTGAAGCTGAGAATACCTCCTCATCTGTCGCTGCTCTTATTCGCCGTCGCTGGACTGGAGCAAAGTGCCGAAGCTGCTAATACCACATTCGGGCAAATGTGGGCACAATAAATATGCATTGCTGGTCTTCCGTCTGTCTCCCTGGAGCAGCGCCAGCCGTGCAGACCTTTCGGCTGCTGATGCTGTGCACGCCGATGCCACGGATGCTGAGGCAACGAATTGTAGGAACCAGGCATGGTATCGAATTTACCTCCATCGTCTTCTCTCTTTCTAGTCTCCAACCTCATAATAATCTTTATTGGCTGTTTGCTTTTTCCTCCTCTCCCTCCTCTTCTTCTTCCTCCTCCTCCTCCTCTCCCTCCTCCTCATTTTCGTCCTCTTCCTGCACATGCCTTATGGGCACTCCCTCTCCTCCACCTTCTTCTGTTCCTGCTGTTCCTCCTTTTCTCTGTCCTCCACCACCATCACTTCCTCCTCCTTCTTTTCCTGTACTCTTTCTGCTCCTCCTCCTCCTGTTTAAGTGCAACCGGCATCTGGTGACGAAACCATGTGCTCTGCTATTGATTCTTCGTTGATATCTCACAGAATTTGATCCGTAGTCAATTCAGAAGAAACATCCAAAGAAGATATATCACAAGACAACAATTCTAACAAAGGAATAGCGCTGTTTAAACTAATCAAGCCTTCGTCTCAATTGGACCCAGAAAACCTAGCAATGGAGAAGTCCGTCTCCATGCATCTGTTGTGGTGTCCATGACCAAAGCCGGCTACTAGGGTCTCCATAACTCAGACGGGGTAATTAGGGCCCCCATTACTCGTGGGGGTGTACTAGTGCTTCCATCCATGACCTAGATGGGGTACCTAAAGTCTTGAGTTGAGATGTCGTGTACTGAATGTGTTTCTGTTTCTCTAGGATCCGCACTGAGATGAGCGGAGGCGCCTGGTGTCCGAAAGACGAGGTCTCAAAAGAAACCGACGAATACCTACAGATTGACCTTGGCCAGCTCAAGGTCATAACTTTGGTTGAGACGCAGGGAAGATTTGGAAATGGACAGGTAGGACCTCGCCATGCCTCTGATGGGATGGTGGCCAGGAATACTATGAGAATTTATATGGAGCCTCAGAGGCGATCATCTGTTGATGCAATCACTCATGGCCTATGGTTTCGTTTGATGTCGTTTAACCAAAACAGCCTTCAAGCGCAAGACCTCGGATTCTCTGAAGGGCAGTGGAGTCTTATATAGCAGCAGCAGCAGCAGCAGCAGCAGCAGCAGCAGCAGCAGCATCTTCCTTAGCTCTGCTACATAGACATCCGTTGCTTCACGAGGATAATTCTGATTTCATACTCTCTTGACTATCGATAGTATCTTTTGATTGTAAGCATCAGTTGATTGCAAACGACTGATTGAAGGCATGCATTGTCTGGTTAAGGGTCAAGAATACGTCGAACAGTATCAGCTCAGCTATCGTCGCCAGTACAACGGACAGTGGCTTAAATTTCGCAACCGAAGAGGACAGGAGGTACGCGACCTCTTTCGTCGTCGTTGTCATCATCATCATCATTTTCATCATCATCACGTTTTCCTGTAGCGACCGTAAGTAATGTACGAAAATATTATTGCTGCTGATGCTGATGATGATGACGATGAGGAGGAGCAGCAGGAGAAGGAGGAATCTTCGGAAGTGAAATCGTTCTTATTCGGCGTCAGTGTCAGTCTCTGTCTCGGCACTTGTTGAATGCACTGCATACAGGCGATAAAGCATTCCTCTCCTTCTTCTTCTCCTCCTCCTTCCTCCTTCCATCCATCTATTTTCCTTCCTTCCTTCCTTCCTTCCTTCCTTCCTTCCTTCCTTTCTTCCTTCCTTCCTTCCTTCCTTCCTTCATTCATTCCTTCATTCCTTCCTGGATTTAAAGATTGAGATGGGAGTCGTGTGTGTATGTGTGTGTGTGTGTGTGTGTTGAACATTGCCTGACTAGTGATGATGGCTCGTGAGGCGCCGTGACGTCTGCGCAGGACGCAGAGAGCTCCTCGGGGCGCGCTCCCCACCCCGGCCCACTGTCTGTCCGTTGGTCGGTTGTTTAATTAATGCCACGAGAGGAGGATAAATATTTTATAAGCTGCTGCAGAGCCAGGCCGGATGCAGGCGCCACTGAGTTCATGTGATTAGGGGGAAAAGCTTTGCAGCTTCCTCATTTGCAAGGCATCTTTCCCAATCGACATATGGCGACAGCAGCTGCTGCTGCTGCTGCTACAGCCTGCTGTTGTCCAATTAAACCGGGTTTCTGCGTGCTGTCGGCTGATTGGCCAGCGTTGTGTTGCCATGGCGATGGTCGTGATCTGTATACCCGTGTTCCCCTTTACTGAAACTAACAAGTGGTTTGGCTGATGGTCAGCAAGAGACGTCGCTTTCCCAGTCGCTGTATCTTCCACAGTGCACATTCTACAGGCTGAAGAGAAAGCCACTAAGCGGCTGCAACAGTTCTCAGCTGTAGATGCATCTGTCCAAGGTCTGGTTCCTGTGACACGACGGCCGCAACAAGTTATTCATAGGCATCAGGAGTTGACAGATACGGGCAGATGCACAGATGGACGGACGGACGAACGGACGGACGGACGGACGGACGGACGGACGGACGGACGGACGGACGGACGGAACGTTGATTCGTTCACTAGAGTTAGAATAGGAAGCATGCTTCACAGGTCGAGTCTATCTGAATTAGGGTCGGGTCAATTTGAGTGAGGACTTTTTGAACCGGGTCAGTTAGAACTGGGTCAGATGAGATCAGTTTGAGTCTGATCCTAGTCTAGACAGTCCTTTCCGTCAAACAATAGGATCAGCTGAGCATAGATTGTCTTGCTAAGTTGATCGCAGAGTCGCCGGTGAAGGCGAATCAAATGTGGCCTCGAAAACAGATCTCGTCACAGCTCTTCCTCCTCCATTCAATTCTTATGAAGTTCAATGTCAAGCTGAACATCTCTTACACAAAACAGTTATAGACAAAGTCAGTCGTTGCGTGTACGCGTACTTGAATACATACACATACATTTACATCCGCATGCATAAATATGCATGCATGTACATACATACATGCATGTACATATAGATATGCATAAATATACACACATATACGTACATATACGTACAAGTATATATATATACATATGCATACATATATAATTATGGAGATCTGTTTATTCAGTCAACCAAAGGGGTTATATATGTAGGTTTTCCAACCGTTGTCTTTTCTTAGATCTTTCAGGGCAACGCGAACACTCATGTCGCCGAACTACGGGAAGTCGATCCACCGATCATAGCGACGAGTCTTCGATTCGTTCCGTTCAGCCTTCAGCCAAGACACGTCTGCCTGCGGGTCGAAGTCTACGGGTGCACGTGGAAAGGCAAGACGGGCCTACTTAAGATGGTCGGGACATAGGAGGACTCGCATCTCTCCGTCATCACACTCGCTCTTTCGCTTGATCTTTATGACTGGGCTCACGTCAGCTGCAGGCATCGCTCATGTTGCTGTTGCTGATGCAAACGATGATGACAACGATTACGGATGTTGCTGCTGCTGCTGCTGCTGCTGAATCAGTGATCTATGCTCAATTTCTTGGATTTATTCATATTTGCTTTCTGTCATAACCTGTTGACCCTTAAAACCAATCGAAACTAAAGAAATTCTGGTATCACAGAGACAGTCTCACTTCCTTTCTGCCTGACCACTGGATCTTGACCTGCAGCCGAATCTGACCTTACCTGACCTCCTTGACCTTCTGTTGACTTAGCGCCTGTGGTTAATCTGGAGACTGTGATTCAGCGTTTGTTTTCTTGTTGTTCGCCAGATGGCGTCGTGTCCTACAGCATGCGTCAGGGCGAGAAGCGAAACTCGGAGATTGACCTTCGTGACCTGACCTATGACGGGGTCATAAAGAACAATTACCTTTCCGGCGGTTTGGGTCAGCTGGTTGACGGGGAGGAAGGTCAGTCCAACTTCCGGTTGGACCCTCGGGCGCTCGGCATCAAGGGATACGAGTGGATTGGCTGGAGAAACGACAGCTTTTCCGGTGGATTCGTCGAAATCCTCTTCCGCTTCGATGCCGTTCGAAATTTCACATCACTGCGCATTCACTGCAACAACATGTTCGGCAAGGAAGTTCGCGTCTTTCGATTGGCGCAGATCGAGTTCAGTGAAGCGAATCGATTTGACGGGTCACGCGTCGTTGAGTATCAGTACATGAGGGACATGCTCATCGAATACGCTCGTCCGGTTGTCATTCCCCTGCAGACTGGTTACATCGCCAGATACATCCGATTGCAGCTCTACTTCGATGCCAGGTGGATGTTAATCAGCGAGGTTCAGTTCGAATCAGGTTGGTGCAGCGACAGGATCCAATAGGCGCCATATAAATTATGTTACTGAATCTCAAGTTCAGTTTGTACTCTTCAATATGTCAGGCTTTCTATGTGGACATAGTTCTAAACATCGAACAGAGTTTCATCTCACTCAAATTTAGTCGGTTTTCTCTAGGCCAGCAGGTGCAGGAAAAGCGAATGTCAATCATCTCTTGTCAATCATGTGTTCTCTATCAGTCGTCTGTTGTCATCTGTCTGCGTTTGTCTGTGTAGAGTATGTCTTGGAGAGTCTTCTGTCTCCTGTAGATCATCTCCTCATCTCGTCCCACCCATCTTCAAACGGCGAGATGGCAGAAGATGGCGACAACTTGGATGAGCATCGACTTCCTGGACGGAAAGGCAACGGAAACCAGGCCAGCAATGGGTCGAGTCCACCGTATCATCAGACACCCAGTGGTCAGTATCACTGGTCAAGCTGATGACCATAGTCACCATACACCATAGTCTGCTGCTTTTGAAGATGGTGATGATGATGATGATGATGACGACGACGATGATTTTAAGTGAGGTTTAAAGGGTTTTAAATGAAACCAAATAACAATCGATATTGGAGTCAATCAAAAGAAAGCATTGCTAGGCATCCAAAGGCGAGATGAAAAGGACGATCAGTCACCTTAACTGGGTCACCTGATTATTTCTTATGACAGGTTTCAAGATGCCTAAGACGGCGTTTCTAGCAAATACTTGTACTTACAGCTGTTATCGTTGACTATGCATGAGTTTGTATATCTAGGAGGGCTTATTACAGAAGACGCCAGATGCACAAGAGACATCAAGAGAAGAAGTACTCTGGCATGCGCAATGTTCGGCAAGCTAAATAAAATCTGGAGAGACAGAAATATATCAACGAGAACCAAGATGAAGCTGTATGAAACCTTGGTCATACCAGTACTACTGCATGGCTCAGAATGCTGGTGTCTGAGAAAAGAAGATGAGAGGAAACTTTTGGCGACGGAGATGAGCTGGCTGAGAAGAATAAAGGGCAGGAGTAGAAAAGAAAGGATCAGAAACGAGGTGACTAGGAGAGAACTGGGACAAGAAGAAACACTCATTGATAGAATAAGGAAAAAAGACTAAAATGGCTAGGACATGTGATGAGAATGGACAATAACAGATTACCATCAGTGGCTTTAAATGGATATATAGAAGGAACGAGGAGCAGAGGAAGACAACAGAAGACATGGTTGGACAACATAAGAGAAGATCTGGAGGGAATGAAAATAAGCATGAGAGAAGCAAGGGACAAGATCAGCGACAGAGAACAGTGGAGACGACAGGTTGAGGACTCATCGTCGGCGGTGGCCTGACGGAGGAGAAGCAAAGAAGAAGAAGAAAAAGAAGATGCATGTGTAGTCTGATGAGAAATGTTTTACAAGAAAATGAAGATGATGATGGTGACGCAACTGTTCTTATCCGTCTGACTGTTCATTTAGATGGAGCACTGGCCATTGAATCAGATGCGGATGCTGAGGCGGCGGACAATGAAGATGCGGCCGATGTGATGGAGAGAGCGCAGAGAAACGTGAGTGATGAGTACATTGGAATCATCGTCGGAGCTCTGCTGACTCTTCTCTTCCTCCTCCTGGCCGTTGCCATCATCTTCTGGCTGCGCTGTAGGAGGAGATCTAAGTATACGAGCAGCAGCAGCAGCAGTAGCGGCAGCATCAGCAACCATCATCGCATCATGAAGTGCGTCGACCTGCCGCATCGCCTCGCCATTGACCTCGCCTGCAGCAGCAGCAGCCAGAACGGCGCCAAACTGGTGACCGGCAACATGTACAACTTCATGGCAACTTCGGATATCGACTCCGATGCCAACGGATGCTGCTCTGCTGCTTTTAACAACGCCATCGAATTCTACCGCGAGCCGCAGACTTCGTCGTCGGCTGCAACTGGCGCCAGGTGTCGCCAGCTGCCTGAGCCACCGCCGAACATCTCGGAATCCTCATCGTCTGGTGAGAAGGACCTCTTGTGGGTTTCACTTCCTATTTCAATTAATAGCCAATTAAAGAATAACTTCACTAAAATCAGATTTAAGCTTAATTTTTAGCCCTTATCAACTGTGGAGCAAAGAAGGCCAACAGAACTTACTGAGCGACGTCGTCAAACTCAAAAAACGCTTTTGCTTAGAAAGTTTCACAGAAAGGCAATCTTTTCCCTGGGGGGGCAGAGAGAGGAGACAGACAGACAAATAGACAGACAGACGCAGGCTGACAGACAAAGAAAGGTTTGAAGAAGAAGAGGAAGAGAAACTTCTCCCTTTTGTCTCTCCGTCTCATCACAAATGCACAGTAAAGGCTGATGTCGGTTATCTAAACTAATCTAATCTTAATCTTTTGAAATCTAATCTGAAAGCTACTATATCGCCGTTATTTCAACGCACAAGGCAACAACAAGGTGACATCTAAGGAAAACTGCATTTGGAATCGCAATGAGCTAAAACAGTCGAGATGTAAGAGTTGCCAGAGACTGGGTTACAGCTACGGAGGACTGGATGCTACGGAGGACAACCAATCGGAAAAGATGACAGTTCAGCTCAGACGTGAACGATATCATGATGATGGGCGCTCGGTGCGTTTCCACTCTGTCCTCTGTATGCACTGGCAGCTAAAACCGATTGAAACTCTGTTTCCGCCATTACGGTAATGGAGCTATATCAATCAGATAATGTTCTGCTTAAAATGAGTGATGAGGAGCAAGCTAACGCTGCTGTATGTTCGACAGATGCTTTGGCTGCACGCGAATATGCCACAGTCAACCTGACAACAGTCAATGTGCCTCCTCTTCTTCCTACTCCCGTTCCTGCTCCTCCTGCTCCTCCTGTACCTGTCTGTCGCGGTGACAACACACCCTCCCGTAGTCATCCAGGTGCTGAGCCATTATTTATAAACAACCTGCCTCTGCTGCCTCCCCCTCTTCTCTCCCCTGCCGCTCACAACAACTTCCCATCAGGGACCATCCACCGCAAATGCCAGCCTCCGAAGAACCTCTGTGTTCGAGGACCTCTTAGTCAGACGATCCTACGGCCCATCCATCATATCCCAAGAAGCGGAGCTTACGCAGGCTGCAGCTGGACAAAGGACGAGAAGGAAGCGCATCAGTCGGTCAGAGTCTGCGACGACGACTTTTCTGTGATAGAGTTTCCGCGGCAGAATCTCCGCTTTCTCGAGAAAGTAGGAGAAGGACAGTTTGGTGAGGTTAGTCTACTTCCTCCGACGACCATCGGCCTTAATTTGTCTCATTCATTGGCTCATCAACATTTTCCTCCCCTTCCATATTCCCTCACTCCCTCCCTTCATTCCTCCCTCACTACCGCATTCTCTTCCTTCCTCTCTCTCTCTCTCTTCCTTCCTCTCTCCCTCTTCCTTCCTCTCTCTCTCTCTCTGTCTCTCTCTCTCATCCTCTCTGTCTCTTTCCTCTTCTCTGTCCTCGTTTAGCGTTGCTAAAATAATCAGCATATTGGGAAGGTTTCGAATGCAGCATAAATATTTTCATAATCTTTAAAACGCGATGGAGTCCACGTGGAATTCGATCGTCGTTCGGTGTCAGTGACCGACGTCGTCTCAACATTCATCGCAGTAACTGGGATAACCAGGTTCTGTTTGCGGATGCATTTCGTTGGATTGGCCCCATCGTCGTCGGTACTCTGCCTACCGTTCTCTTTCTTTAGGTGCAACTGTGCGAGGCCGTTGGTATCTCCGACTGCTTCGACGACACTTGGACCGTAACGTCGTCAACATCAGCCACACGTTCTGCGCTGGTTGCTGTGAAGATGCTCAGGAAGAATGCGAACGAACAAACCAGGTATTTTGAGCGCTTCTTCGAGGGCGCTGCCTACAGAGTTACACATTTATTCACACATGATTGACGTTTAGTTGCCAAGTTTTGGAATGGACGATGCTAAGCTCTTAAAGTTAGCTATTGAGTATTTTCTGAATGCCATCTCTAAGAAATCCGATTCAACCAATCAACGAACGAGGAAGCAGAGAGAAAGACAGACAGACAGACAGACAGAGAGAGAGAGAGAGAGGGAGAGAGAAAGAAAGAAAGAAAGACAGATGTTGATGTAATCGATCTTGGAGGTCGGAATTTCCAGGCGTCTGTCCTGTCGTTCGGTGTTTCGAATGACGGCTTCAGTGAAGCGTCTGTGATTCGCCTACAGGGTTTCCTTTGAAAATCGACGAAGATCCGGTTAAACTGAGAGTCCGGTCTACAATCGGTTGGTATAAAATGTCGTGTGGTTTGTGTTGTCTTTCCTCGCGATGCCCAGAGCGGATTTTGAGAAGGAAGTGAAGATCATGACTCGACTGAGAGACGCAAACATCGTTCGTCTGATCGGTGTCTGTACGTTGAAAGAACCGCTTTGCGTCATCATTGAATACATGAAGTATGGCGACCTCAACCAGTTCCTTGGCCGTCACGCCCCAGAGCACACGGACGACACGGGACGACGAACAGCTGTCGACTCAGCTGCTCTTCTCAGGCGAGTCGATGTAATTGTAATTGAAAATTTATATAGCGCCGCTTCAAGTTACACTAATCAGAAGCATTGAATAGTTTCTCGGTTGAATTGCTTCGACGCCTTCAAGGTGCTTGAAGCGTTTAATGCTGAGTCATCTAACGAGCTTTGGGCCATCAGCCGTTACATGTTGTGTATTTCTGTATGTTTTCAGTTACGGTTCACTGATTTTCATGGCATCTCAGATAGCGTCTGGAATGAAGTTCATGGAAAGCCTAAACCTGGTCCATCGAGACCTGGCGACGCGCAACTGCCTCGTCGGAGAGAACTGCGTCGTTAAGATTGCCGACTTCGGCATGAGTCGCAGTTTGTACAGCGTCGACTACTACAAAGTCCAAGGCCGAGCGACGCTGCCGGTCCGGTGGATGGCCTGGGAATCCGTCATCCTAGTATGTAAAATGTCACCACACTTCTGATATTGATCCTCCTGTCTCTGAAGCACTAAGACAGCACCAACGATTGAGCATCAGCGACTCAGTCGATCTGCTGTACAAGCCACGTGTCTGTCTCTGTATTGCAAGAAAGAGGCAGCATCAACGCTTCTCTCCTTTTAGTCGTTTCTTCTTGGTTCAAGTCTCTCTTGAAGCATAATTGTTTGCAAGTCAGTGCCAGGCTCCTGCGACACGGGGTCGATCATTAGAGCTTTTGACCCACCGACGCCTACGATTCCTCGCTCAGTCGATGGACATATGGCGTGTTAACAAAAGCATTGCTTGCTTCCAAGTCTTGTGATGCACAGGACCTGAAATTCGTCCACTGCCGGCTGAAGGGCCGCAGAGCGAGAAATGATCGTGCGTGCCAGTATATGATGCATGCATTCAGTCGCTGCCACATGTACGTCGACTGTAGCGACCATCAACTTAAGCAGCAGGCTAGTAGCGCTAGAAAAATTCTCGATTATTATTCGTTTATTATTATTCGATTATTATTACTATTTTTATTATTATTATTATTATTATTATTACTGCTACTACTGCTACTACCACTTCCACTACTACCACTACTACTACACTACTACTACTACTACTATTATTATTATTGTTGTTGTTGTCATTATTATTATTTTATCATTATTATTATTTTTATTATTATTGCTATTACTTAGGAGTTATGTTGTTGTATCGTTGAAGGGTAAGTTTTCGACAAAGAGTGACGTCTGGTCGTTTGGAGTGACGATGTGGGAGATCTTGACCTTCGCTCGAGAACAGCCTCTTCACGCCCTCACCAACGAACAGGTCATCGAAAACTTGGACCAGTTCTATAGCGCCAATGGCCTCGCGCTGTGTCCTTCGCGGCCGGCCATCTGTCCTCCGGAGATCTACGACCTGATGAGGGAGTGCTGGAACCGAGACGAAGCCGGGCGACCTACCTTCCGCGAGATCCACATGTTCCTCCAGCGCAAGAACATGGGATACGACAGCGGTCGCTGCTCGGCCGACGACACGAGGCCAAGCGATGACTCTGCCACTGCGGGTGGTGGTGGTGGTGTTGGTGGTGGTGGCGTAGTCGTCTGACGTCCTCGCGTGTGTGTGTCTGTTTGTCTTTGCCGCCTTGTGTCTGTGCGTCCGTCTGTGGCTGGACGATGTTGCTGTTTATGGTCTGTAAAATTGATAATGTTGCACAATCTCTTTGCTAAGTACACTATCAGCCGAGTGTCAGCCGATCGTCGGACCAGCTGAACAACGGACAACTGATCTTATGTCAGTCAGCATTGAAGCCAGTCTTTGAATGTTGTTGTACATCGTAATTTCTTCTGCATGAAGGCGACCTTAGAAACGATTTCGTTGAATATAACACGAATTGGCGTGAAAACGATTTTATCGGCAGCTCATTGTGGTCAGCGATTTTCACATTGAGACAACTAATGGCCGTGAAATGACTTGGATCGTTTTGAAAACTCATCTAAACTAATCGCCTCCATCAACCAACGTCGAAATGACTCCGCTGCAGCTTTTGCCTTCGAATGTCAGCTGAAGCTGTAGCTCTGAGAACAACCGAATTATCTATCCATCAATTACATATTTTAGTTTGTCGTGAGTTTTGACAGAATTGACATGACATTCCTAAATTAAAAAAGAAACGGCACCCTGCAGAGTTATGCTAGAACATTCCGTCAGCGATGTCAGAATTGCCAGTTGGATACTAATTAGGAGATCACTGAAGATGTTTCTCTACCAAACAGAAGTTTGATAGGTTATCAGATAGTTAACCCTAACCCTAATCCTAACCCTCAGTTCACTGCATTTGATCTTTCGCTCTAGCTCATCTCTTCCCATGCATCTCCCGAATTACCATATCCTCATTTACCATGTTCCCAATTACAATATTCCCAATTACCATTTAGTTCTCCCTAACAAAGACAGTTCGTTTCATCTTCACGCAGTCAACGCCTGGAACATCGCTGTCTATGATGTACATCTACCTTTACACAGGTAACAACTTCTGCTGTCGTTGTAGCCTGCGGTCATCAGTAATGGACTTGGATTGATGTAGGTCGCTGTCTTAGGATCGGCGCTATCTGTATAGGCAGATGATGAAGCTGGAAATAATGTCTGCCGTGTGGAGGGAGGCACGGTTTGAGGGGGAGGAAATCAGGAGGAAAGGAGACAAGGAGTGACGGAGGGGGAATGATGTATGTAGGAGGAGAGAGGAGGAGCAGGACGTAGAAGAGTCTAGAGACAACGGTTAAGCGAAGATGAGCGACCAAAGACGACAGAGGGAGTCAAGCATCGTCAGGGAAAGAAGCTGCTTTCTAACCGGCAGAACAGAGTTACACATCAGGTCCGCATCGTAATCGTAAAGTCCTTATCTATTCATCGCCCAAAAAGCTTACTCTAAGGTCAGGTTCGGTTCAGGGCCAAGAGTCAAAGGTCAGGCAGGTAGGCAAACCGTTGCGGTTGATGGTGTTTGGGATTGGGCAGATGCGGTGAAGAGGTGGAACCAGGGTAGGATCCTTGGACAAGAGATGTTCTCAGTTCCAATGTTTGGTGAGACGGTTAACGACACAAACCATAAGTAAAATAAATGTAATTGTAAAGCTTTTCGAAATCAATTAGAAGCGAAGTTTAATCGATTTTAAATAATAAATAGATTGCGTGCGATGCAACACTTTTGCAGCTACAGCAAGAGCGCCACCCAGCGATCGAGAGGCAACGTCATTATGAAGAAGACACAGACAGCGCAATCATCATAATCAACTAATTGCAAAAGACATCTACGGCATTAATTAGCAGTCTGATCAATTCTTCTTCATTCCTACAGTCTTAAAAATTATGCATCGGCCAAGTAAAAGCAAGCAGAAGCAGTCTTTAAAATCATTCACTCATATCCTCCGAATTGGAAATTGGCACCAACGCAACGATAGCAGACTTCTGGAAACATTCAGGAAAAACAGAGAGGCAGAGAGAAAGGTGCAGGAAGAGACACAGACAGACAGACAGACAGACAGACAGACAGACAAGCAGACAGACACCGACAAATAAGAAGACAGCGATGTTGCCGAGGAAGAATAGAGAATAACTACAGAAAAACACATTGTCTAGAGGAAGAGAATAAATCAGTTTGACATATATATATATACACACATATACTTCTGATCTACAGAGAGAAGGGACAGATGAGCAAACGTTTGCAGAAGTCAGATGGCAGACGAGAAAGACTGACGAAGACAATAGAAGATGAAGAGGAGAATGAAGAGCCATAAACGGCAGACAGAGAAAGTGGATGGAAATGGAATAATCGGCTGAAGGTTTTATGATGACCTGGAGATTGAAAATGCCTGGAAACCGGAAGTCAAAAGACGACCGGAAATGGCTACCAAACTTCGCGTCAGGTGGTGCTACACATTTTCTGCGTTTACAGTTGAGTTTAGTTGAGCCGAGCACAGGTTTCAACTTTACTTCGTCACCGCTGCCGATGACGTCATGGCAATGCCTTGGGCGGAATATTAACCTCGGATAGAAATCCTTGACCCACCCTGTATAGCATCAGTCGAGTCCCACACCCACCCCCTCTCTCGGCCACCGGACCCAAACGCTGACAAAGTAAGTAAGAACACTTTTTTGTCAAACGAAAAACACGGTTGAGCAGGAAAAGTTGGTTGCCATTGACGATGGTCGAGGTCAATCACCCGAAGCAACAAGGTCAGTCACCCGAAGCCATTCCAGACACAATGAGAAATTGCGGCGCTTTCCTCTTTCCTTTCAGTTTCCCACCGAAACCAGAAAATCATCGCATGCCCAACGAAACTTCTCTGCACAAAAGAGCATCTAGCCACTTCCTCCCACCCAAACACATTTAGCCACAGAAACTCTAAGTGTAGAGCAAGTCTTGAAGAGTCGAATGACGGCGAAGAGGTGGTGATGGTGATGGTATAACCATGGTGGTGGTGGCAGCGGCGGTGGCGGCGGTGGCGGCGGTGGCGGCGGTGGCGGTATAGGTGCGTTGATTGTCTGTCTAGAGAGGCACGTGGCATAAATGTGTCGTTCGATGTCGTCGAGCGGAAGAGTTGACAAGGAATCGCATTCTCTTGGAGATCGATCGATTAGACTCAAACCATCAATCGATCGATTAGACAGACAACACATTCTGTGTGTCTCTGTCTTAATCGAGTTCTCTTGAAATCGGAAGACACTTCTCTTCCGCCAGATTTTCCTCTCTCGCTCTTGAAACTGCATCCGACTCAGAGGAGAGCCAGCCAGCCAATCAGCCAGCCAATCAGCCAGCCAATCAGCCAGCCAATCAGCCAGCCAATCAGCCAGCCAATCAGCCAGCCAATCAGCCAGCCAATCAGCCAGCCAATCAGCCAGCCAATCAGCCAGCCAATCAGCCAGCCAATCAGCCAGCCAATCAGCCAGCCAATCAGCCAGCCAATCAGCCAGCCAATCAGCCAGCCAATCAGCCAGCCAATCAGCCAGCCAATCAGCCAGCCAATCAGCCAGCCAATCAGCCAGCCAATCAGCCAGCCAATCAGCCGCCGTCGGAATGCAAGAGTTGTAGTTGATGTCGTTGCTGATGCTACCTCTCTTCGTCCGACTGATACTCCTTCCCCTGAAAGATCATACAACACGACAGCTCAGTTTTCTTTCTTGTTGTGACATCCTATTTGTCTTAACCACCCTCCTTTGCTCTGTTCTTCTCTGTTCTTCTCTGCTCTCCTACAACCTCTTCTCTTCTAATCTCCAACGCTATGCAGTAACAATGATTGCTTCACTGAAAGATTAGCCTGAGCCCTTGTGTTTCGCTGTTGCTGTGAAATGATAGAAATGGGATTTCCTGGACACATAATAAAGTTGTTATCCAAGTTGTACAAGAAACAAAACGCAAGGATCAAAGTGGCAGAAACACTATCTGGAGAGTTCAGAGTCAGGAGAGGGGTGAGACAAGGATGCAAGTTTATTTAACATTCTGGCGGAGAGGGTAATGAGAGAGGCTTTGGAGGGTTTTGACGGAGGAGTGCAGATAGGAGGAAGGCGGTTGACAAACTTAAGATACGCAGACGACATAGTACTAATAACAGAATCTGAGAAGGAATTACAAACACTGGTTGAGAGATTAGACAGAGCAGGAAGGAAATATGGAATGCGGATTAACACGGATAAAACAAAGGTCATGACAACAGCAGAGACCAGGTGTCAGATCAGCATAGGTCAGGAAACAGTGGAGCAGGTGAAGACTTTCATGTACTTGGGCTCGAGGATCGACAGGGACAGCGATTGTGGAGCAGAGATAAGGGTACGACTTGCAAAGGGATATGCAATGGCTGCAAATCTTAAAAAATATGGAAAAGTCATGGCGTATCACTGGGAACAAAGATGAGGCTCTTGATGACGTTAGTATGGCCGGTGGCACTATACGGATGTGAGAGTTGGACTTTGAGGAAGGAGGAAGAGAGGAGGATAGAAGCGTTCGAGATGAAATGTCTAAGAATGATCATGCAAATATCGTGGATGGAAAAGCGGTCAAATGAATGGGTACTGGAAGCGGCTGGAGTAGAGAGGAATCTTTTGAAGACAGTAAGGAAAAGGAAATTGATCTATTTTGGCCACATCATGAGGAAGGAGGGAACATGCATCGAGAAGGAGATAATACAGGGCACAATACCGGGAGGACGGAAAAGAGGAAGACCGAGAATAAACTGGTTGGGCAACATCAGGGCATGGACTGGGCTAACAATGGAGGAGATGCTCAGGCTGGTGGAGGACAGAGGACACTGGAGGAACATTGTTCATGATGCGGCCGAATCTCGGAACGAGGAAGGCTGAGAACGGAACGATGAAATCCCTGTACGTCGTAAATCTTAGATATGCAGGATATCGTCTTGTCAGTGGAAGCTGTCTAGAGCGGCTGCCGTCGGTGGCTCCATGAGTCAGTCTGGCCGCCAGCGGACGCTCAACAGTGCTACGCTTGTATTGCGGTGTTCTTCTGTGTAAAGGCGTTAAGTTCATTTATAGCTAACAGAAAATGACCTCCAACTACCTCACCTCAAACCATTTCTCCATCATTTTACTGATAGAAAAAAACAGGAAAACATGTTCTGGTTCGGTGGGATAGAGTTAAGAAACGTCGGAATCAGTAGCATTGCATGCGATCGTCTCCTATACGAAAGGCACAAGGTCGCCGCATTAGCTGTCCAATTTCCGATCACAGGTAAGTCCGAATAATGGAAAGAAAGTGGTTCCCATTTCAAAAACCAGTATGATTTCAGGTCGACCATGTCTAGAATGCTCTTCCTTGTACTGTCATTCAAACCCCCAAGCACCATCACATCACTCCTGTTCGCAAATCACTTCACTGGCTTATAAACCCGCACGAATAGGTTACAGAAACCTCTCCCATACCTACAACTCATTCCAATCCATCGAACCTTCGTCAGTCATTTACAATCCAACGACTCCGCTCGACCCGCTCCTCTTCTGCCCTAACACTTCTTTCCCCCTCCCGTCACCTCTTCCTTAAAATCTGAAAATCTCTTCACTGCCCAACTGCTCCTACCCCACTGGAATAAACTCCCGCCAAAATTAAAACAATTATCTGACCCAACCTGCGAACTCACCAATGCTTCACCTCTTGCAATCTCTGCGCAAGTCCTTCATTCAAAACTGAAACCTCTCCTCTTACACAATTCCTAACCTCATTCCTCCTCTTCCCCTTACCTCTTTCGCCACTACAATTCTAGACTGCCTGCCTGCCTGCCTGCCTGCCTGCCTGCCTGCCTGCCTGCCTGCCTGCCTGCCTGCCTGCCTGCCTGCCTGCCTGCCTGCCTGCCTGCCTGCCTGCCTGCCTGCCTGCCTGCCTGCCTGCCTGCCTGCCTGCCTGCCTGCCTGCCTGCCTGCCTGCCTGCCTGCCTGCCTGCCTGCCTGCCTGCCTGCCTGCCTGCCTGCCTGCCTGCCTGCCTGCCTGCCTGCCTGCCTGCCTGCCTGCCTGCCTGCCTGCCTGCGGTTCTTGATCCTGAACCGAATCTGACCTAACCTGCCTATCAATTCTGTTTTGACTGGGTGCTTGTAAAAACTGGTTTTTTTGGGCGCAGTAGATATGTCAAGATGACGATTACGATTACGGTCATAGATGTAAGAGAATAATAGTTGATCTGTTAGACTGATCTGGAAACGTTCCGCTGTTTCTCACTGGACGCAGGGAAGCAGACTACACGCTCTACAGCAATGCATTCAGATAATTATTCATGACTACGAAGAAGAAACCTGTGCGATTTTCTCGTCGACCATGCGGAAGAATTCGATCTGACTTGCGGTCAGGTTCCTGTAGAAGAACAAGAACAAGATCTAGAAGAAGAACAAAAAGAAGAACAAGAAAAATGACGACGAAGACAAAACATTGCGGATAAAAACAGGAAATCAGACTCCATCGTGTATGTGCCATAAAAAAATTCTAGTTCGGCAGAGAAAAGGGAGGAATGTCTTCTCTCTTGCTCTAACCCTTCAGCATGGCGAACCTTCTGAACTCTCGACTGACCCTCTGACTTCCCAATTGTCAGTCCGACCGACCGACAGGCCGGCCGACTCTCTGACCTCTCTACTGACCCTCTGACCTCTCTACTGACCCTCTGACCTCTCTACTGACCCTCTGACCTCTCAATTACAGATTTTCCAGTAAACTTAAGAACAGAGTTATCGCTGAACTCAGAACAACGCCTTGGAGGTTATGTGGCATTAAATACACCAGATGAGAATTGAGACAAAGAAGAGGACAAAGAGTAGGAGGAAGAGGAAGACGAGGAGGAGGAAGAGGCGAAGGAGGAGGAAAATAAGAGGAAGACGAGGAAGAAGCTAAGAATGATGATGATTCCAATGAAGAGGACGAGGAGAGATGACAAAGAATTCATATTAACGTGAGAGAAATTTCTCGTACGATAAGTTTGAAGTGAGGCGACTGGGTCGATCTCTCGTCGTCGTCGTTCGACAGGATCCCACGATGACGGAGGAGGACGAGCAGGAGGACGAGGAGGGAGAGGAAGAGGAGGAGGAGGAGGAGGAATATCGCGCCTGAAATTAAAATCAACTCCACATCATAGATCGATTAGCAGCCGGATTTTCTAATTAGGTATCTACTCGGATTTTTCGTATGTTTTGATAACTTGATCAATTTACTTAACAAGGTCAGCAATTAAACCTATCTTCAGGATTGATTCGGATTGCCTTACCCTGTGATTCGCAACCTACATGCATACAGTGGATGTCACAAAAGTCATCTAGCACTTAATGAAATGCGCTAAATAAATAGTATGTCTTAGAGGGAGACAAGGAAAAGAAGTAATCGGAATAGATGGAGCTGAATCCCAGCAACTGTTTGGGACGAGAAATCTGACGTTTTGATTGGAAGATTGAACTCTGATGTTTGCGCTTGTGAAGCGTGTCTTCTCCTTCTGGTTCTCTGCCCTGAGGAGTGTCTTTTCCTTGTGGTTCTCTGCCCTGAGGAGTGTCTTTTCCTTCTGGTTCTCTGCCCTGAGGCGTGTCTTTTCCTTCTGGTTCTCTGCCCTGAGGCGTGTCTTTTCCTTCTGGTTCTCTGCCCTGAGGCGTGTCTTTTCCTTGTGGTTCTCTGCCCTGAGAAGTGTCTTTTCCTTGTGGTTCTCTGCCCTGAGGAGTGTCTTTTCCTTCTGGTTCTCTGCCCTGAGGAGTGTCTTTTCCTTCTGGTTCTCTGCCCTGAGGCGTGTCTTTTCCTTCTGGTTCTCTGCCCTGAGGCGTCGTGTCTACCTTTGGTAAATTCTTCATCGTCTCGTATCCGGTGACCGATGGGCTTCAGATGATATGGAGAGTGTGTGAAAGAAGAGGAACTTTGTAAATAGTTTACTTGTGCATATATACGACGCAGACGATTATGCAAACATCTAGGACATTTTGATATAACAGTATTTTAAAAAGGACAATCCGCGTTGTAAATTCTCCATATAGGCGGATGTAATTTTGCTCCTAAGGGAGCACCCTACCGCTAAAGCATTCATTATCTAAAGAGGGTTAGATTCAAAGCCAATAAGACCAGTGGAGGGGTTGTGACAATAGGCCTAAACTGCAGTACATAGGCCTATCTGCGTGTGTATCTGATACAGGTGGTCATCATCGTTTCGATATATGTTGCGTGTTTGTTGGAGACATTGATGAAGACTGGAACTGAAAAGACGCAAGGGGCTTTCGACCGACGACGGTGGAGATTTAAGATTCGATCGACTCTTTCGGAGATTCCTTTAAACTTCTGCTCACCTGTTTCTCTTGGTTGAAGTCGTTGCTTCGGGCCGGATTTGTCGACAGGCGACTCGTGTCCAGTTGAGCGTGACCAGAAGACAGCACCGTCTCTTCGCTGGGCATCTGTACTTGGTCCATCAGCCGGACATCATCTTCGTCTGCGCCGTTATCTCTCTTCGCCGACGCAGCAGCAGCAGCAGCAGCAGCAGCCGGGTATCCTCTTTTGACGGCAGCCGATCCCCCGCTTACAGCGCCACCATCACCACCACCACCGCCAGCTGCAGCAGCAGCCGGACGTTGGGTCGTCGTCGTCGTCATTGTTGTCGTTGTTGTAGTGTTGTTGGCATTCGCTTTATCTTCAGCGCTGCTGCCCTCTAGCGGTGCCGAATTGAATATAAAAACGAAAGGTTTCGTTCAAAGGAACAATTAAACCATTGCACTGTTCAATTCTCAAAGAAAAAATGCTCAACTTTGGCTTTTCGCCTTAAACTTAGTCCTCGCCTTCTCTGTGCGTGTAATTGTATTTGTAATTGTAATCTGACATTTACAAAGCGCCACTTCAAGAACAGACTCATCACAGGCGCTCCCGACCCGAACCAGTGAGACCACTGGCAAATAATACAGACTTCAGGTGCTTGCGAAACTGCGGAAGGGACAAACTGAGGAATGCAAGCCGGAGGCCTCGGGAAAGGCGATTCCAGCTATTAGGTCCAACATAGGGAAAGCTTCTAGACTGAGCTGTAGCAATGCGCATACGAGGGACAGTCAAGAGTCCAAGGGAGGCCGACCGGAGAGGCCAATATGTGTGTATTTAAGTATGTATGTATGTATTTATGTATGTATGTATGCATGCATGCATGTATGTATGTATGTATGTATGCATGCGTCGACCACATCATCATTCATATATGTGTTAAGTTCAGTTTACGTTTTTTGCTTCAATTCGTTAGACATTAACTCGGTCCTAGAATCCAGTCTTGGTCCGATCCACGAGAAGTCAGCCGACATACTATAAGTAATTGGTTTTCCTGCCGATAGTTAAAGTAAATTTTGCCCGATTTGACTGTTTTGCTCGACTGGTTTGACTGAAAAGACCTCAATCTTCTTATGATCTAACAAATCGAATTCAGTGACTCTGTGGCCAAGCAAATGAATCGCTCAAATTTCTAGCGGCGCTAGAAAAAGCACTAAAGAACCAAGCAGCGTACGTCATCGAGATCCTGGGTCCTGGACTCCACGGGACAAGACAATCACCCTTGGCTTCGTGTGGATCCGATGAGATGTTTTAGGTGTACCCCTCCCCACCCCTGATCGGTGACTCTTGATTCTGCTCTTTCGATGAATACGAGTATCATGTAATAAAGAGTAGCTTATTTAGCCCAAAATGTGTTCCATTTCATGCTAAGAGCTTCGAAATGCGCTGGCTTCCTGGGTTCCGCCTCGGTCCTCGCTGGAGAAGCTTTCGAAGCTCCACAAATACTCAGACGTCGTGGGCTTCTTGTCACGGCGCTTGATGTCCAAGACCTCGATTTTCATTTAGGTACGTCGATCTCCACAATCATGTTCACCCTGTGCTCACTCTTTTCCCCTTAGGGGCCAAGGACTTTGCCTGTATACATACTTACTGTGCGTACGGATGGATGGACGAATGAAAGGAAGAAATGCAAGAGGGTTTGACCTTGAAACGGCGGAGATTTCGAGAGATGGACGTCCGGACGACGACAACGATGATCGTCGTTGAACTTGGGCTTCCGGTTGTTGAAAGTCTTCGATGCGGCGGCCGCAGAAGAGGAGGAGGAGGAGGAGGTCTTGCTCTGACCGCAACCCATTGGGGGGGGGGGGGGTCAGCGGCCCCTTACGTGTCTCTGTCCCTCTGCAGGCGCAGATCACCCGATTCTAAGCACAACATTTGACAGACAATAAAAAGACGGTCAAAGAATCGTAGACCAAGGGGCATATAGTGTAACTGCCTCCGAGCAGAGATATCTGTAGCTTCGGAAAGCCAGCTTCCTCTTTGTCTGACTTCAGTTATCTGTTTCTCTTGCACTGACAGATGGAAAGACACTGAAAGAAGAACGGGAACTTAAATTACGTGGCACCCATTTCTCAAAACGGGCAGCTGAAGGACCTCAGCCGATCGATTCATTGAAAAAAGGAGAAGGGTCAAAGAGGCCACACTGGCGCTATAGAAAACCGTCTACATTTGCATATTCGATGACTGTATACAGACCCGTTACCATAGAAACGCAGTTCCTAATAGGTTGGTGGATGTCGAGGGAATTGAACAACCACGCTCCTCCTCCCTTCCCCTCCTCCTCCCCCTCCCTCTCCTCCTGCTGCTGCTGCTGGATCCGATGCAATGCTTTCTCATCTGCTCCTGCCATCCATCATGTTCGGATTGTTTCGTTAAAAGCCTCCGACTGGTTTTTGCTGATTGACAGAGAGCCACACATTGTTGTTGTTATTGTTGTTGTTATTGTTGATGTTGTTGTTGTTGATGTTCGTTGGTCGAATGAGTCATTATGTTTTTGTCGCTCTATCGTCGACTCAACGAGGTCAGGCGCCAGCTCTCGTTTGAGCAGGTGTTCTCAGAGCTTAGGCACCTTGAACAAGTAGTCCACCACTGCTCAGCGCCATCGACCGATGCTTCGTCATTAGATAGCGGTGCCATATAAACAGAGAAACAACGACGACGACGGTGGCGGTGGTGGTGATGATGATGTTGTTGTTGTTGATGATGATGATGAACAACCGCATATCCACTGCTGCCAGGACCCAACGTACGCACGCACAATCGACGCGACAGACAGTGGCTGACAGAAATGATTCCTCTTACCTGTCCTTTGGGCGTCGAACCATAGACGATGACGTCACGGATGATGACGTACGAAGGACAAACGACGCTTTCATACAAATCGTCAAATTAAGTCCAGAAACAGCTATTAGAAAACATCCATTTCTCTGTCCGTCCGTCCGTCCGTCCTTCCTTCCTTCCTTCCTTCCTTCGTTCCTTCGTTCCTTCGTTCCTTCGTTCCTTCCTTCGTTCCTTCGTTCCTTCCTTCCTTCGTTCCTTCGTTCCTTCCTTCGTTCCTTCCTTCGTTCCTTCCTTCCTTCCTTCCTTCCTTCCTTCTCTGCGCTGGTCAGTATGAACGTTCAAATTCGCTGATTGAAATTTCGAGCGTCGTCCCCGTCCTCCTCTTATACCTCCTCCTCCTCCTCCTCCTCATTCGTCCTTCCTCCTCCTCCTCCTCCTCCTCCTCCTCCTCCTCCTTCTGCTTTTCCTTGTCGTTCTCTTGATCGCTGCCTCGTTCACTCCTTCCTTCTGTGCGCCCAATCGACGACTACTAGACGCAGTGCATCTCGCAGCCTGGCTTAGCAGCAGCAGCCGAACCAGCAGCAGCATCAGCAACTGCTGCTTCCTCCCTTTGCCACCAGCCACGTGATCTACATCGGCTGGACGACGTGGGCGCCTTAGGCACCAGCATCAGCACAGCAGCAGTAGTAGCATTAGCTAAAGCAATGCAAGACCCAGGCACTGGCTCAACAGATCGATAGCCGCCCAGGTCCATCAATTTCCTCCTCCTCTTCCTCCTCCGCGAAAAAACCAAACCTCAGCAGCAGCAGCAGCAGCATCCTCATAAGAGAAGGTTCGTGTACGCTTAACGATGCGGCAGAAGATAAGGCAAACTTAGCCAGCCACGCTTTGCATGTTGCTTTCATAAGAACTATCTGGGGTATTTACACATTCACTTCTGTAAATGCACATATGTGTATTTATGTATGTATATTATATATGAATGTCTGGTTTATAAGATAGCGTAAATAAATGTCTGTATTTGGCCCATAATATATTCAACAGTAGGCTACGTCTCGTGTGGGCTTCATGTTGGTGAATACGAATGTGCAGAGTGTATGAAGCAGGTCAAGCATTTACATTTGCATGGATGTGTTTATGCGTGTTTATATGTGTCGGCTATAGAGGAAACTGCACGCTAATTATGTTATGCTCTGACCGAATGCAGCAGGTTGCCGGTATGTGTGCCTTTATGCGTCGGCTTTTTATTGGCAGAGAGGTGCAAGAGCGCACCGCATGAAATCGGCCATTCAACGGTTTCAACAACCAGTATATAATATACTCTACGTTCGAAAGATTGCAACAACGAAAACAGACTTCTTCCAAGTCATTAATATTCTGATAGTAGGCATAAGCAACGACCTCTAGCAGCAAGACGCAATTAATTCTGGCTAAGCGGCTTTTGCCGTAGAAGCCACCGACTGCCTCATGGAAGCCACACATGTAAGAAGAAAGCGCAAGCCCAGCAAGTCAATGCATGAGAAAGTTCAACTTTCGCGTTCAACTGTAAGAAATTTATGTTAATGTTAGACGTTAATTTACAATAACTGATTTTTAGTTCGTTTAAAACCGGGGAGCCCCATATAGGGCCTATAGGCTAATCCTCCCATATTTCTAGGCTTTCAGATAGGTGCACGTCAACGGAGTGGCTTCACCAAAAACAACGTGACACACTCGGCTAATGTTATCTGCTTATATAGCGCCAACAAAACTGTGCATACAGCGCTTACACAATAAAGTCTTCGCACTGATGCTAAAATAACGCGTTAAGACGCCGGGTTATTTCTTCTTCCTGTAAAATGGCGCAGGCTTTGAACTGCTTCGTAATAATGTACACGTATTATCATTAGTTTGTCGTAACTTAAGACAAATAGGAACACAAGGTAAAGCGAAGCTACCAGCGAAAAACACGATTCCTCTTTTTATTGCGAATCGTTGGAACGACTGAATTCGGCTTCTGCTGTTGTTCTTCGCTATTATTAGAAATGTCTGTTGGTAGATGTCGCCGCAGTATCATTCATACACAAGATTTTCCATACAGACATTTTATTATTTATTATTTTGCATTTATTGCTCGCACAAGGTCAGTAAATTTGAATGAGGCACAAAGCAGTTGTGAGCAAAGGACTTGCTCAAGATCCCTACAACCCTAAGAGAGTACCAGTGACCCCAGGCCGTTACCCTTGCGCTTTTTGAATTTCTTCACTTTGATATTCAGTCACAGCATAGGTAAGGCACCTCCCTGTTACCTGAGTGGCCCGGAGCGGGACGCGTGCGAGGAGACTGTCCATAAGGGACTAGTCCAAGCTCCCTATACAGTGACCGTCTAAGGGAAGGTTCGAACCCGTACTCTCCACGTTACAAGCCAAGATGCTTTACACAGGCTGTAAAGATTCTTTTACTAGGCAAGAAGAGAGATTCCTTTACAACAGTTGGACATTGGTTTTGTCCTGAACCTATTTTCTTTTGACGAGCTTCATGCATCGAGTTTGTTGATTCTATACAACTGAAAACTTTGTGCAGATGAAAGGATATAGGAAATCAAATGACAACACCATATTTAAGCAAACTGATTGTAATTCTTATTTTAATTCTGCTTATTACAATTCCCATTCCGATTTTGCTTGGTCCAGACAGCATCATAATGGCAGCCCAACTGTCTCCGCACCGTGCATCATGGTGCCTTCTGCTTCCGTTGCACCGACACAGTTGTCTCAGATGATGCTGACGACGACGTTCCATGCCAGAGAGCAGCGAGCATGATCAGGTGACAGACGTGGAGAGCTGCACTGCTCAGCACTGTCGACGGATACTGGTTCCACGCCAGCTCAATCACGCCCAACACCAACAGTCTAACAGACAACACCAAACACAATTAGCCTAGCGACATTCAGCTCCACAGAATTCTACAGTTTCAGCATTAGCACGTGCAATGTACGACTCTGTTGACAGTTGTTCCAATTCATACCGTGTGGCATAACTAGTCCTTCACAGCACTATATGTCATCTACTGATACGATACATCTTACGACAGCAGGTAAGACACTGGTTACAGTTGTACTAGTAGTTTAACATCGGGTAGTAATCGTAAGTCACCTGTTTCTCAAAACGTCATCAGCATACCTGAACATAACAGGAAGACGCGTAGACCATAAGAGGTAAGGCAGGGTGTGGTAATACCAGACGTAAAACTGGTAATGAAGTGAACGACTGAAACAGATGCCGACGAAGTTGGCTGAGAAAAGTGGCATCACCACGTCTTACAGTTTGAACTGTTAAGAATCGTCATCGTTACTGTTGGGCCAAAATTATCATGACGCTGGCAGAGACAGGTCAACAAGTTCAGTTCAGTCGGTCGGTCAGTGAAGACGAAGAAAAATAACCAAGTTAACAGATGTTTATGTTTTGGTCAATATTGTTAACTGGGATATAAAACGTTGAAAAGAATACTTCAATCTGCCTGCCTTCCAGTGTTTTTCATGAGATACCAAAAAATCCAGGTCTACTACTGTGGTGCAGCTTTTAACAGGCGGCTGTAATTTTAAACCCACATTTAGGATGCTGTTTTGGATGATCATCACTGGCTCAATGATCGATACGTCATTTTTCAATATACCCAGCTTAAATGCATGGGATGGATAAGATACAGGTTCCCCTAATGAGAAATAAACTACACATCACGAAAGAGAATGCACACTGGCTCTCAACTGTAAAGGATACCATTTGCACTGAGATGTAGGGAGATGGCCTTCAGCGACAGAAGCTGAAATGGTCCTCCAAATTTTCTGCAAGCAGCCAAAACACATCAGGGTTCTTAAACGAAGTGTCACTTTGTGCATATATAACTAAATTTCAACAGAAATCAACTGTCCTAGTGAAATTTTTAAAAGAAATCTCCCATGGCACAGAGTTAGCCAAACACTCTGGACTTACTGGTAGATGCAACAGTTATGGCAGGGGATTAGCTACGGCAGGAACTCGAAGTTGGTAGGAGGAAAAAGGGTTGTCCAAGAAGGTGCTGATAATGGAAATTAAGCTAGTAAAATGTTTTGGCAAAAACATACAACCTACTTCATTTGTGCCCTTCAAAACTTCTGGATGTCCATTCCCCTCCCCAGGTGCTCTGAAAACCGTGTTGACCCCCTTGACATGGCGGAAGAGGTTGCAAGTAGCAGGAAGCATAGACCTAAAAGCCAGAGCACAATCTGCCCGACAGCCTGCAGAAATCAGACCAGTTAGTTGCAATTTACTTGCATCATGCAAGTAAATTTGCTTATTGCAAAGTCTTTTAAATTGGCAGATTTCCCTTCGAAAACATTAGCAATTCATGCAAGGAGTTGGTAACGGACGTACATACTTCGACCATCGCCTGCTGAAGAAGAGGGCGAGGACTGAAAGATGAAGAACAAGAAGCACCAGATGAAAGTAACGATTGAGAAAGAATTCCTCTGACAGAAATCTCCAGTTGACTGTCCAACGGAAGAGAAACTGTCGACCCAACTCAAAGGACCGATTCAAATACCCCAGTGGGTTGGCGTACAGGAAAGGCAGTCCAAGCACAACCTTCAAAAGGAAATTAACAGAAAACAAACACAAAGAATTACAGACATTTGGCCAAACTATGTTCATTCAGACAACTGGCTCTTAAAGATGTTTTTAAATTAACTCCAAGATTCATAAAATATAAATTGTTGATATCCACTGGAGGTTAGTTAGTCTGGAGGTTCAGTAAGGAAAGTGTTGCATTTTTTTCACCGTTGTCTTTACATATACTTGTATTTCATCAAACAATTTGGCAAACATGTTGTGTCCTCCACTATCACCCATTTCTTCAACAACACTCTTGCTTTGCCTTTCAGTTTTGCCTTCTTTCATGCTTCACCTAATCCAACCCCAAAGTCATTTAAAAGACTTATCACTATCCTGGACTTTGGAAATTGGTATCCTACATTTGCCAGTGTTTAGGTTTATTTTGATTATTTCTACAATTATTAATGGTTAGTATCTACTGTAATAACTAAGCATCAGTTGATGGCTTTGAGCAACTGTGAGTGAAAGGCTTGCTCAAGGTCCCCACACAATAACCATCTCAGGGGAGGAGGCTTTACCTATGTACCTTGGCCATCATGCCACTCCCTTTCACTTTCTGACTTTCCCTGAATTCCAATCACTGCTGGAATCCTGGTTTATTTTTCTTCTGAACTTAAAACAATGGGCAAATTCTTTACATTACCACACGGATGTTGTATGTTTACTGAACTGAAACTGGGCTGAAGAAGATCAAACACTGTCTCCTACACTCTACAGGTCACGAGGTATGCGACCTAAAGAGATGGGAGGCAAGTGAACAGCCTGCTGACCTGAACAACAGCACAAAGAATCAGATGAAGAACTGTTGCCGGGATTCCGAAACGAAGCAACAGCAGCATCAGCAGCGCAGGCGAAAACAGGAGGATGTTCATCTTGATAGACACAGCTATGCTACATGACATAGAAACAGAAGAGAAAAGGAGACGACTGAAAAACACAAAGTAAATCTAAGAACAACACAATAATCTTTGCTTTGCTTCTGCTCCATTCAGTGCAAAACCAAGACGTTCGTCATGCACATTTCAATCTCAAAGTTATCTTCTCAAAGTCCTGCCCTGACTTTCAAGCCCTCAAACAAACAACAGAAACTTACAACCAAAAGTCCTTCTATGTAAGTTTAAAAAGGAAGAACAGACAGAATATTCAAAAGGCCTAAGAGCAAACATTTGGATCACAGATCCAATATCAGCTCTGGATGTGAGACAATGTGATCAGTTTACCTGTAGCAGATGCAGCCAATGGTCCATCTGTCATAGACAAAAAAGTTAATGGCCAGATAGAGAAAGAACATGGCTACAGGATCGTTGAAAAGTCGAAGAACATAGATTGAATGGACTCGGTACGATGCACAGCACATGAAGAAGAAGACGTACGGAGGCACCTGGCAGAAAATAGACAAGAAAAGGACACACATTGTTGGTCTCTTGTACATTCACAGCCAAAAACCAAACAACATAGAGAGAATCAGAAAGAGCGGCTCCACACGTGCCAACATCGGGCAGCATACGACACATGCCAACTCCTTGAAGCATAGCATACAACACAAGGAATTCCTTCATTCACCCCTGTATGCATGTGTGTACTTGTGTATGTATGTAGGCAGGTATCTAGACAGTAACATAGTGCTTACAGAGATCTTCTCATCAAAGGTACTGATCAACTGATGAATTTAAAAAGGAACAACTGAAGGCGAGTTGTACGACTGAAACGTTGATATAGAGAAATAAGACCTGACCTTCTGAACTTTTCGATACAGGTTGAAAACAAGGCCAATCGTACACAGATAGAGCCCAGCAAACAAGTACTGGGCAAGGCGAATGTTCGATCCGGCATTTGTGACGGCATAAAATCCCAGGAAAATGTAAACAAAACCAGCCGGGTAACTACAACATCAAGTTCAACAAAAGAACTGACAGTGCGTTGGTGCGATTCTTAAAAGGTGCTATATAAATAGCCAGATACATACATACATTACATACACACTGACCTTCAGTCAGGCGCTCATGATTGGCGTCAATCAATCAGCCAATCAGTTTAAATGATAACCATATTAAACAGAAACTGAAGAAACAGTTTTTGTCATGAACTTCAAGTTTGTTACTCTACTAAAGTAAAAATCCAACTGACTTCTTTTGCTAGAATTATTATTTTTTAAGTGAACTGCCTTCTACAATGTAAAGACTGAACTACGCTAAATTACTGCTAGGTTGTCATCGCCAAACAATGCTGCTTTTACTCTAAAAGTTTCATCATATTTCATGAGTTTGTTCTTAGTTTTGTGATGTTGAGCACAACATGAATTTCTGCCAGAAACAAACAGCAACACAATTACTAATGGGTCAGGGAAGAGAACTTCTATAGCACCACTGTAACAATGCTCAAGGCATCCTCAGCTGATGGTCGTTAAGTAAGCAAAATCTGTATGCAAACCAAATTCCAGGGTGAATAAGGACTGAACTGATTCTGCGTCCGATTCTTCTAATCTCATGCCATTATCAGCTGATGGCTCAGTGGGACTTACACAAGAGGACCTGTGTCTCCTCCAAGTTTCATGTAGTCATAAGTTCCATTTATGACTCCTTCCACTTCCTGCATATACGCTATCCAGTCAATTTCTGTATCTAAAGTCAAGGAAACAATAAATAAATAAAGCAAAGGTAGAGTTAGAAAACCAAAGCTTCAAACACAGCAGCTAAGTCCTTCCCTTTTGTTTCAGTGGCAGCAATTCAGAGAAAGAAAGAATCCGTTTGTGGTAGTAACATGTGTTACAAGAAGTAACAGAGTACATATTCGAGTAATGTGTAATGTAAGACATTACAGTTTAAATAAAAAATTAAACAGTTGTTGAAGGCAGCATTAGTGTCAAATGTCAAAGCAAAATAGCAATACAGAGCTCTGCCGATCTGCATAAGATGCTGGTGTGCTCGCCACATGTGCGTACATGAATGAATTATGGTTACAATATTTATATGTGTATCAGTCAATACTTACAATAAAATTTAAAATTAATTTTGTTGAAACTTTACAATAAACTTCCTTTAAAAGCATAACTTAAACTAAATTATGAATTCTGACATTGAAATGTAAATTTGTTCAGTTAGATCACATGGATTGTAAACCACAAAAAATCCTGAAAAGGCAGAATTCACAAATTTGGACAAATATGTGCAACAAAAGGTTTACCATGGTTACAGTGGTGAAACATTCTGCCTACATCAATGCAACAAATCACCGAAGGAAAAAAGGCAGCTGTGAAACAAATGCTGTATGCAAGTATCTAATCTGAATGAAGTAAGTATTCTGCACATTTTTGTACCTCTCAAGTTTTTGCAACACGAAGCTGCGACTTCAAAAGGTAGAAAATGTTTCTTTGGGTTTAAGGAGCGACAGCAGTCCTCAGCAGATGACTATTTCTTTCAAGAAATCAATTTTCAGTGTCCAAAGATGTATCTGGTGTGTTGCTTTCGCTTTTAATAGCACGCATCCAGTCTACTGACTGATTGGCGATCGTAATAAACCGGTGCCTTGCGCTTAGCTTTTAAGCAGCGCTTTAGAAATTGTTGAGTTTATGATCCACGTAAACGTAATCGCAAATTCCGATTGTGTCTACGATACTACATGACACAGAAATAATATTACTATAATTACTTTATATAAAAATCGACAACATGCTTGCTTTGCAATGTGAAAGTAAGCTAGAAACATGGCATTGCAAACACAGGATTGTAGCTCACATTTGATATTCCATATAACAAGCACGTTGACGATAACTTCAAAAACTAGTAAGATCGACATAACCAAGCCGCATTTCCCCGGCACTGTTAAAAACGATACCACATTTTGTGGTTTAAAAAGTTCGTAAATCTTTCTCCTGGACGCTGCCATCTTTGTCAAGCACAGGAATCTATGTATAGAAAGTAAGATGAGCACCATAGATTCTATATGTAGACTTCCGATTAACACTTCTGTATGTATGCATGTGATCATGGATGGAGATGGGCGACGAGGATGACCTAACAGAAAGGGAATGCTGTTATCAAGGATTGATGAATGAAACTTTATTGATTCCAAAAGAAGAACAAAAGAAAAGAACAAATACATTGACCATTGTATATAGATTGTTGGGATACAAACGGTAGACCCAAAAGGAACCTAAGTCCCGCTAAATTAGGGTCGCCTATTACAGAACGATGCATATGGCGACAAAAATGTTTAACAGATATTAGTACAAGTGAGCTATAAAGAAAGTATCAACTAAAACTTAATTAAAAAGAAACTAAGAAAGTGGATCTATGAAAATGAAGATGAGTCATAACTGTGACTTCCAGAAACATCAGTAAAAAACTTATAGACTAAACAGATATGAGCATTATAATCAACAGTCTAGTGACATTATTAGGAAATTATGCAGATGTTTTTAACAAATACAGAAGGATTTACACAACAGGGGGATGCTCCCCTTCTTCCTCTTATCTCTCTTTCCGCTCCAATCCCAAACATCACCCACCGTAGCTGCCACGCTGTCTCTCAGCCTAACTTTTGGATCTTGACCTGGAACCGAACCCTTTTGCCTATCGATTTTGTTTTGACTGAGCGCCTGTGAATAAGCTGATCCCCGCGGCGCGGCTTTCGTTGGGCGCTGTAGAAATCTTGGAATTACGATTACGATTACGATTATGGAGACAGATGCATTGGACACTTACGGGCTTTCTGCCCATGGATCTTGATGATGATGTATGCATAGATACTTGTGGAAGACTTATGTAACTATGAATGTATGTAGGTATGTCTGTACCGTATATATTTATGTATGTACCTCGATATGTATGAATATACCGATATGTAAGTAGGCCTACATGTATGTGTGTTTTGAACATTCATATTGCCTTCTAGGGAAACTCAATTCTGTAATTCGTGTGTATCATCCTCATTTGACCAATACGTCTTTTCTTATGGCACCCAGCTATTTACCTACTTCACGTAATAATAGTAGTAATAATAATAATAATAATAATAATAATAAATAATAATAATAATTAGCAACTTCTAATGCGCCAGTGTCTAATGCACAAGGCATCAACCGATGGCACACCAAAACCAAGCCACAATCAGGTCGATATCCAGAAGGTCAATCCGCACGACAGAGAGGCAGCCTATGGTGGATAAGCAATTTGAAACAGGTAAGTTTTAAGTTGAGAACGAAATGACAGGAGGGACTGAGCAGAACGAACAGACACAGGGAGGGAATTCCAAAATTTTGGTCCAGTAACCGAAAATGCTCGTTTACCAAGAACAGTTCTAGCCCAAGGTATGACCAGAGAAAGACAATCAGATGACCTTGCAGAATAATGGTAAGTCTGGGGAATAAGGATTGATTTCAAGTATTGTGGTTGGCCATAGTTCAATGTTTTATAAACTGTAAGTCCTAATTTGAAACAAATCCTTTGCTGAACAGGAAGCCAATGTCAAGATTTAAGCACAGGGGTTATATGCTCATATTTAGAAGTATTTGTTATGGCTCTAGCCAAGGAGTTCTGAACTCTTTGGAGTTTCTGCATGTTTGATTTAGTGATACCAACAAGAATGGAGTTACAATAGTCAAGACGACTGGAGACCAATGCGTTAGCTAAGGATATTCTGGAAGACATGGGGACATAATGCCTAATTCTGCGTATGTCTCGAATATACATATATGATGACTTACAAATACCATTTACATAGTTTGTGAGGGACATGGTTGAATCAAAAACAACACCCAAGTCACGAGCAGTATCAGTCATCTCAATGAGTGACTCACCCAGTTTTACAGATTTAAGCCATTCGAATTTCTTAAGTTGCTGAGGAGTGCCAAGCAGTAGAAATTCAGTTTTCGAGGGGTTAAGGAGAAGTTTATTTGCTGCCATCCAAGACTGCAGCTCTTCAAAGGCATCAGACAACAGCTGCATAGACGAGTGACAAGTCAAACTGTCAAATGAAATGTAGATTTGGGTGTCATCAGCATAGAAATGATATCCCAGTGAATGATTGTCTAGCAGAGTACCTATAGGTGTGGTGTATAATGTAAACAAAAGAGGACCAAGTACAGAACCCTGCGGAACGCCACAGGTCAACGAGGCACTAGCTGAATAATGTCCATTTAAATATACAGATTGGGTGCGAGGGCTGAGGTAAGTAGCAAACCAGTGTAGGGCAGGACCAGAAACTCCAAACCAATGTTGAAGACGATGCAAAAGGAGAGAGTGGTCGACAGTATCAAAGGCAGCAGACAAATCAAGGAGAACAAGTGCAGTCGCCTTACCCTTATCCATAGAGCACATGATGTCGTTGTGAACAGCAAGCAGGGCAGATTCTGTTGAATGAAATTTACGGTATGCAGACTGAAATGGAGAAATTAGTGGGTTGGAAGAAAGGTGAGCTTGCATACGATTCAAAACTACCAGTTCAAGAATTTTAGATATAAAATTCAAAGTCGAGATGGGTCTGTAATTAGACAGGTCACTTGGATCGAGAGAAGGTTTCTTTAGCAGAGGATGAACTATGGCATGAGCAAAATCAGAAGAAAAGGATTCCTCAAGCAATGAGAAATTGATAATTGATGTAATGGTTGGACCAAGGACATCAAAACATTCTTTTAGGTAAGAAGTGGGAATGGTGTCTAGGAGAGAGGTTTTGTCAGGTGAAGAAAATATGAGTCTGCGGACCTCCGCAAGTGTTGTTGACAGAAAGTAATCCAAGACTGGAGGAGAAGAAATAGGAAGAAGAAATTTATCACATAACAAATAACCATTAAATTTCAGCCTTTTACCAGAAATCTTATCAGCAAAAAAGGTCAAAAATTTACTGGCTAGCTCTTGGGTAGCACAGAACACGCCAAAAGATGAATTTAATTTCTCTCTGTGTAGTAATTTATTCAAAGCCATCCACAGAGTTTTTGGAGATGTAGAACTTTCGGCAATTAAATTAGTTAAATAATCTGATTTTGCTGAAGAAACAAGTTTGCGCACAAGTTTACACTGTTGCTTAAACCTACTGAGATCTGAGGGAAGTCGAGAGTGGCGCCACCAACGCTCTAACTGACTTCTATGACGCCTAGCATCGGAAATGGCAGAGCTGAACCAAGGCTGTGGTGTGCGCTCTACTACTCTTTTAGTTCTAAAAGGAATTTGTCTGTCAAGAAGCTCAGATAAAGTAGATTGGAACTGCATAGCCAGTTCATTAGCAGTTTGTGCAGGAGATAACCACAATGGAGATGTTAAGATATCATGCTTCAACTTATTTAAATCAATTTTATGCCAAGGACGAAATTTAATAGTTTTATAATTTGAGGGTGGTTTAAAAGGGAAGTCAAATTTTGAGGAAATTGCAATATGATCTGATAAATACGACTCAAGTGGCGACACAGAATGAAGTGATTTTGAGTCAGAACGAGTTATCAAAATATCTAAGGTGTGGCCTTTATTATGTGTAGGAAAGGTAAGTTGTTTCATGTCAAACCCTTCTAACATATCAAGAAATGATGAGGAATAATGACCAGCTGTATCAATATGAATATTAAAGTCACCCATAATAACTATTTCAGAGGGAGAGAATCGTAATCGTACACTCCAAATTTATAAAGCGCTACTTAAAAGCTAAGGGCAGGGCACCAGCTTATTCACGAGCGCTGTTAGGGTGAGTTGTGTTTAATCTGAGATAACTGTTTCACTGACTGTAAGTTTAGATCATCTTCGTACCCTAACACTTCTCCTTCTCTCTGTCTAGTCTACGTGTTTCACACTTGCATCTAAATGGTCAAGATTTATGTAGTTATTTTTAGCTCAACCAATCAGGTCAAACCGGAAGTTCACAATTACCACCAATCAAAGAAGAGCATTGTGAGTTAAGTTGTTTACGATTTTTATTTTCTAAATTTTCGGTAAAGTTGTTGTCAAAATTTTCTTTGGGCGCCATAGAAATCTCAAGCTTACGATTATTAAATTAATTCTTTTACGGCGTGCTATATTTTCCAGTAAATTTTACTATTTTTCGTTTTATTTGCAACAGCCATCTTGTCATTATTATTTTTCGTATTTCTGTAAGCTGCATCTTATATTGTGTTTTCCAATTGTTATTTCAGATTTCAGAGTAAACGAGCCTATTTGTTTCTCTTCTTTGATTGGTGGTAATTGTGGACTTCCGGTTTGACGTGATTGGTTGAGCGAAAAAATAGCTACATAACTTAGATCATTTAAACGCGTGTTCTTCACTAAGCTCTTGATTTTTGACTCGGAACTAAACCTGACCCTTACAGCCACCTTCACTTGGCCCATAGATGGTCACCTCTTGCTGGTAGCGGTGGTAAAGGATCTCACCCGATAAATTCATCGAAAAATGAGCGGTCGCTGTGGAAAAACGCGCACATTTACTTTTACATACACATATCGTAATCGTAATCTCGAGATTTCTACAGCGCTCAACGAAAGCTAAGTCGCGGGAACCAGCTTATTCACAGGCGCTCAGTCAAAACAAAATCGATAGGCAAAAGGGTCAAGATCCAGGAGTCAGGCACTCAGACAGTCGGACGGCTACAGTGGATGCTGTTTGAAATTGAAGCGAGAAGAGAGATAAGGGGAAGAGGAAGAATCAGGATAAGATTTCTGGAAAAGAAGTGTCTTCAGTCTTGAGTGAAAGACCTGCGCAGAAACTGAAAGAGGTGAAGTTTTGGTGAGTTCATATGATTGATCAGACAACTGTCGCAATTCTGGTGGGAGTTTATTTGACATAGCTTATATTGGGCGCGATAGAAATCTCGAGTTTACGATCGCCAATGACCAAGTGGGAGGCCAACTATTTTATAACAAGCATCTGGGGACATACCTCTACCTGCCTTATCGTATTAGTTCGATATTAAAAATTTGTGCATTCAATAGCGATACTAGTCAATGTTACTAATCAATTACAAATTTAATTAAGAGTTATTTAAATTCTGTGTGGATATCATTTGTGCCGCCGCTTATTATGTTAACTAAAATCGACGGGAGCCATGTCGGATTTTCCTACGTATTTGCTTACGTGTTTGCTTGCTTACTTAGTGAAGAGCTCAGCCAACAAACATGTAGTCTTTTGTTTGTTTAATCCGAATGTACCTCGGCTCCGGCAAATGGCTGGCAATGGAACTTCATTTCGTAGGTAACGACAATCGGATCCATCGGACAATTTGTGCGAAGTATTCCATCGTGTAAAACGGATGTGAGTTTTGGCGTTCTTCGCCCATTGTAACAGGTCCATTATTTTTACTTTTATTTTGCCGATCGTTAGAGTATTTAAGAAAATGTTTGCGGCAATACCGTTCACGCGTTACCCAAAGGCCTGCAGCTCAACATGGAGGGCGGCATGGCTGCCATAAGTTTCGATTGTTTTTCTAGTATAGTATAAGTGACTGTGTTTAAAAAATTGCAAAATAAGGCATAGCAGGAACAACGAAAACGTTTTGCAATATAGAAGAAATGCAGCAGTTTTGACTTGTTCGTAAGGTCACGAGCTGCACGTCGAAGGAATTGAGTCGCAGATGAGTGGGAATTTCCGCCATATGGATTGCAACAGCATTTTCTTTGTTGGTTTAGTTGTCTTGTGACTGGCCTGTTGGTCAGACACTGAAGTGACGCATAAATTCTAACCATGTCCTGAGAACTCTAGCCATAAAAGTCTGTGGTAACACTGCCAGGGCAGGAATCTTTTGCAGGCGTGTATACCTCTTGTGACCTTGGATCATTGCATGTTGACACGACCAACACGTCATAGGTAAAACGCTCTTTGAAGGGTTTTCTTCTGTAGGTTGTTTACATGTTTACACGAGGATCCACCGACAACCACCACCGTTTCTCTTGGTTTTGATTTCTTGTGATGAAAAGTGCTTCAGTTGTGCGATTTCTGACACTAGTTGCAAGGAAAGACGTCCATTTAATTTAGAGAATCATATATCAAGAAGTGAAGTAACATTTGGTTGAAAAATACCTTTTTTTTAGTTGTCTCAGCATTATTTGTGCTTTTGTGAAATAGTTAAAAAGTGTTTTCTGAAGTGTCTGGTTTCTTTTCAGTCTTGACATCTATTAAAGAAGATTTCTACAACTGCAATCAACAACCATTTCAAACTTTGTCAGTCTGGTAAAAAAACTGAAGCATCACCATCAAGAGACTTATTTCTGACTTTGAAAACATGAGTTATCACAACCCAAATCCTGTGTTCATGCCGACAACACGGCCGCCATCGCAAGGATACCCACCATACGGTGGGCCTGGAATGGCTTCGGGCAAACCTCCTGCGGCCGCTGCTCAAGGGAATGCATATAAACAAATGTATGTAGTTCAGCCTGGACCGTATATGAACCAGCAGTGCTATCCTTCCGGTGCTGATGGCAGCTATCCGGGTGGTGGACGTGTGGGAGCAGAAGCCAGTGCAGCTCAGGTCGTCGTTGGATTGCCAATGTACCAAGGTCAATATATGCAGTCGGTAAGAAGTTTAATTTCGACGGTCTTGCGCCTTCTGAGCTGTGTGATATGATGCATATTGTCACTGTCCATGTCATATTCTTTCTTAGTCAGGGTTCTCTTGAACGGTTCATAGCGCAGCTTTGTTTTAAGAAGCATCAGAAAGCCAAGTAGAAAGGCATGTCTAATATTTGGCACAGTTTCTTATTTTATTTGCCTCTTGGATTTTTTGTCTGCTTTGTTTCACTGGGTGTGTATTATCGCTACAGCTGCACAGTCAAGGCTTTAGTTTTGAAGGTCACATTAATCAGACAATCCATGATTCGTGCAGTCAGTTCACAGTTACACATGTCAAAATTTTAATTGGAACATTGGGACTTATATTTTGACCAGAATCAAAAATGTATTATCTCATTACCGACCGCACGGTACTAATCGGTAGTAACGTCAGCCGACCGCACGGTACTAATCGGTAGTAGATGGGACTAGTCATATCGTAACCTCTTGTTTATTTGTAATCCTTATAATGTTAGAATTCTACGTCATTTAGGCAAATAGGTATAATTTTAATCCATATTACATCAGCGGAATCCCTGGAAAACACCTCAAAAATATAAAAACCAACCAATCAAAATGGGCATTTAAATCGGCCAGCGTGTAGTTAAAAATGGATATTTAAATGTCCCAAAATGGCGAAGCGTTGTTTACCGGAGGAAGAAATTCGCCGATCGATCGACGAATGGTCGTGTATTAACGAAAGTTGTGATTCTACTGATGAATAAAACGTGTCAGATGGATCACACGAGACTGTTGGCAATACGAAGTGAACAAGTGGCACACTGATATGGAGTTTGATGACAATGGCATCCTCTATATGCCTGCGGCGATTGTGGGTCAGTTTTCAGTGAACCAGAAAATGTTGTGTTGAGAAATATAATTATAGATTGGAAAAGAAGGGAAGATAAAATGATAAAGAATGGTGTTTACCTTATGTATATATGTCAAACACTGACACAGATATCACAAGTTCAGTTATTTTTGCTTTTAGGCTTTTCCTGTAATTTTCTTCAGTTTTTACCCAACGGTCTAAATACTAAAAAGATTGTATATCTTTCAGTTTTGAAAATATTTTTAAAATTTCTGTTTGGTTCTATCTGGCAACAATTTCTGCACATTTCTTGTTCCTAGCTACCATATGTTGTCACTTACAATTCTTATGTAGACTGTCTTGAAGGTAAACATATAACAAATTTTTGGAGTATAGTTGGGGGCAACTTTGGATATCCCAAAACAAATTTTCCCCAAAAAACTTGACAGATGAATGGGTAGAGGAGATAAAATGCTAAAGAATGGTACTTACCTTATGCCTACATGTCAAAAACCAACAGAGATATCATAAGTTCAATTTGTTTTACTTTTATCCTTTTTCCTGTAATTTTCTTCAGTTTTTATGACAACGGTCTAAATACTAAAAAAAATTGTATCTCTTTCAGTTATGAAAATATTGTTAAAATTTCTGTTTGGTTCTATCTGGCAACAATTTCTGCACATTTTTTGTGCTCAATTTATATATGTTGTCATTCAAAAATTTTTGTAGACTGTCTTGAAGATAAAAATATAGCAAATTTTTTGGGAGATATAGTTTGGGGCAACTTGGGGTACCCCAAAATTTTTTATTTCAAAAAACTTGACAGATGGTTGGGAAGAGGAGAGAAAATGCTGAAGAATGGTGGTTACCTTATGTCTACATGTAAAAAACTGACAGAGATAAAACAAGTTCAATTTTTTTATTTTTTGGCCGTTTTTGCCAAAAATGTGCGGTCGTGAGGGGGTAGGTGAAAAAATTTCTGCGGTCGTTAAAGGGTTAATGCTTGATTCACTGATTGCTACGGAAAGTTTATAGATCAGCCATAATAGCTTGAGACGTCACAGTACGTCAGTTGCTCTTTTGACCAACATCAACTGCAGATTGACAGACATATCACAAATCATGTAACCGTTAGATTGTTATGTTTTAGTGTCTTTGTGAGGCTCTTAGAACGCACTGCTTGAGTGCTTGGAGACATACATACAGGTCAGGTCAGAAGCTCTGGTCTATATAAAAGTTGTATGGTTTTAATGTATTTTAGAGTTCTGGGATTGTTGGGAATGCACCGCAGATGATAAGACAACTTCCAGTGGTAAGTTATTTCTGTCTTTGTTTCCACTCCACAGACCCTCTGTCTGTCTGTCTGTCTCCTCTCTCTCTCTGTCCCTCTATCTCTCTCTCTCTCTGTCTCTCTCTCTGTCTCTCTCTCTCTCTCTGTCTCTGTCTTTCTGTCTCTCTCTCTGTCTTTCTCTCGATCTCTCTCTGTCTCTCTTTGTCTCTCTCTGTCTCTGTCTCTCTCTCTCTTTCTCTCTCTCTCTCTCTATCAGTTGTACATTGTGGACTGCTTCGTATCGTTACTGTCTGGTGAGGAATCAGTCAATTCAAAACCAACACAGTCATCATATCATTAGTTGTGCAGAAGAAGGTGTTTTTGATGGATAGAACAAGTTCTCTGACATTGTTCCTTTGCTTTGCTATTCTGATTCCAGTCTCGGCTTAAGACTTTGTGCTCATGTTCTGCCTGGGTGACCAGGTTGGAGGCTTGTGCTTACTACAGCAGTGCTCTGGAAGTTGTAAGATTTGGTTAAATTAGATGTCCTTGTTCTGGCTTTCTGAGCAGTATTCTGATTGTGACAATTGCTGGGGCGAGGTAGCCAACTGGCTAAGGCACTCTGCTTGTAATGCGGAGGTTTCTGGTTCGAGCCTTCATCTCGGAGATGGCTACCATGTAGGGACCTTGAGCAAGTCCTTCACTGACAGTTGTTCTGCACGTTGATTGATGCTTCGTCAGTAGATAGTGGTGCTTAATAAATGCAGAAATAATAATAATTTATGTGATTATGTTAGCATAGCAATGACGCTGAACTGATGCAGAGTAGCTGTGGCTCTCGTCTGATCTGATTCCTGCAGAGATGCAAATGTACCGAACTGGTTTGTCCGAATTTGTGTACGTCAGTGATGAGCCTACAATGATGGTCTGTTGCCTGTTAAGTCTTCATTCAGATGCACTGCTTGTGTTATGTGGATCCACTGAGAAATACTTGACTCTTGTTAGGAATCTATACGTATTATGCCTCTGTCTGTGTGTGTTTCAGTATCCAGGTCCACACATCCCCCTCGGTGCATCTGCCCAGTCACACACTGCTCCCTACAACATTGCAATTGGCCAGCCACAACAGCAGCAGCAGCAACAGCAGCAGCAGCAGCCGTATTACAAAGGAGGTACTTTGTATGTTCTTCAACAGTTAAATGAATCTTATTAATAGCACAGTTGTGAGAAATCTGTGATGTTGTCTTAAGTTGTCTATGCTATCCAGTGATATCTTACCAAATTTGTCATAACTGTCTCATTGCAATATTACCTGAGCCACCAGCTGCAAATATCGAATGAAATGCCTGAAGGTCCTTTTGATTCTCCAAATTATATCTTACGTATTTGCTGGACTGAGATGTATTTGTCAGTTTATTTAGCGCCTGATGATGACTCTTAGTTATTATTACTAAACATCTGATGCAAAACCTTGGAATGTGAAGATCTGTCGAATCCAAACTCCAAGTTTCCCTGTTGATATTCTACACTGGAAGGAAATCAGTGGAAGTCATCTTCTCACAGCTACAACACTATGACATCCTTCGAAAATATGATAAACACTTGCCTGCACCAATCCTAAGGGAATTTTCTAACAACTGGCCAGCTGTGTGGCATAGCATTTCCAGAGTGCTTTTCCAGTCTACCTGCTTGTTTGAAATGCATACAGAACCATTAGTTGGTTGCACAGTGTCAGTGCGATTGAACAGCAGTATTATAAATAATCTTAGCACTGCTATGTTTTTACGCTGGGTTTCCGCTTTGCACGCCACTACGATCACTAAACAGTATATTGTAAATGAGCGCAAATTTCACTTAGCACAGTTTCTTATGGAATGTTTTTGCTAAAGTTTGTAAGTAAGTAGGAATTTAGAGGATACCAGTGCCACCAATGGACCAGATCTTGAAGCGGACGGTTACCAAGGGACAAGCAAGTGCACACATTGGACAAGAGATGTTTTCCGCTCTGGACTTCCCGATGATGTGGCCCTTCTCAGTGAAATTCTGGAGACATTGGTCCTGTCGTTGGGAATACCAGACGGGCAAGCCCACCAGTTTGGGCTTTAGATCAACTGGGCCAAAACCAAGATTCAAACAACAGTTGCAAGAAACATGGCGGAACTTGTAGAAGGATTCACCTATCTTGGGTCGGACATGGAATCTGATGGCAGCAGTGGACCTGAGATTCAACGCTGGATAACAATAGCCCATGACTGTTTGAACAGCCTTGATGGAGGAATCCGGAAAACTAATGTTCGATTTGACTCCAAATCCCCTTGTTTACAGCCTACATACTTCCTGTTCTTGTTTACGGGGCTGAGACCTAGATGTTCACGGTGGCCCTTGAAGCAGGAACTGGGTGCCTTCCAGCAACGGTGCCTACAACGAATCTTGCGAATTCCATTCACTGTGCATATGACTAGTGCAGAAATATACAGACGCACAAACAGTTGCCAATCTCGGAGGTGGTCGAAACACGACGACTCTGTATCTTTGGATTAGGGTTAGGTAACCGCGACAGGACCGTGCTGGGGCTGTCTGAACCTTGATTCTTGGCCTTCCTAAGACCTGGAAGAGGCCGGTCGGACGACCCAGACGCACATGGACCCGGACGGTCAAGGCGGATCTTCGGCTGCTGAACTTTAAGCTGTATGCAACCTGGAGGTGAGTCCAGGACCTTGACGGTTGGCAGAGAATTGCGGAAACGACAACGCTCCAGAGAGGGGCACGCTAGTGACGACGACGATGATGATGAATGGTGTATCTTATCCTTTGTTATCTTAATTTGTGTACGTTATTTGATGGTTTATAAAGTTTTGTCTGTTGAGTTAATTCTTCTGGCTTTCTTCTGATTGTGATGAACTATGTACATGCAGGGTACATGCCAGCTCCTCCTCCTCCTTCACAACAGCAGCAGCAGCAGCAGTCATCAGCGGTGTCTGTGCCAAAGAGGAAGAAAAACATATTAAAAATAATTGATCCAAACACTGGACAAGAAATTAATCCAGTTGCTGGTCAGGAAAACAAGGCTGCAATGAATGATGTGGAACCAGCTGCTGCTGCAGCGGTGGCACTGGCACCAGCACCGACTGATGTAAGTTATCACCTGACAGATCGTCATCATCAGTAGTTGTCTGATTCACACAGTTACAAGATTCTCATAGGCTTCTCTTTGTGCTGCAGAAGTTTGCGTAGCCTTGTTTTGTGCCAGCATTCTACTGTTGCCCTTGAGTGCGGGTGGGTGCATCCTATTGTCAGCCATTGAGCACACCATGCCTCATGACTGCTGACTCATGACCAATGACTCATGACCTCCGACTCGTGACCTATGACTCGTGACTAATAACTCTTGGCTAATGACTCATGACTAATGATCTATGACTTGTAACCAATGACTGACTGAGTGGTCCAGTGAGAAGAAATCTGAATATAGGAAGCAAACAGGTCAATGCATAGGGGTGGGGGTCTGTTGAACCTGCTAGAGACTGGATCGGCCGATTTCCAGTTTCTTTCTGTTATGGTAGAAAGCAGAATATAGTTGGTGCATATGAAATTAATTCTGTGTAATTATCTACTGACCTCATTCCTGCTTTTCTTGAAATGTTCCAGGATTCTCAGTGGGGGGCTCAGTTCGCTGCTCAAGTTGCGGCAACATTGGATCCGCTGGCTCCAAGAGACAAGTCAACCAAGTCGCGAGCTGCAGCTGACGCTGCTGCTACAAGACTTCCACCGTCACCAGATGCCGCCGAAGCAGTGTCGTCCGAAAATGCGCCTGTGGTGACTGAGCCAGCAGCCGATGTAGATGTGTTGCCAGTCGGCCAAGATCAGCCAGAGTCATCTGTAGCTGAAGCAGCGGCAGCAGCAGTGACCCCAGTGGAAGCAGCTTCTCTTCCGACCTCTGGCAGTGTTCCATCAGATGAAAACCAAACATCTACTTGTTTGCCTACAGCCGTCGTCCTCTGTGATGCCGCCGATCAACCCAAGGGCGCTACACAGGCAGACCCACTCCCTACAGCTGCCTCAGATCAGCCTCTGTCAGAGTCATGCAGTGCTGATGATGATCTGGTGAAAACGAAAGCCGCTACAGCCTCCTCATTGTCAAAGGTGACTACTACTGTGAAGAACATTCCACAGCATCCGGTAGCATCTCAGCAGCAGCAGCAGCAACCAAGCAAAGCATCTGGCTCTGCAACTGCTCCAGAAACAACACCAGATAACGGTAATTTACTATCAGCTTATGATTACAGGTGATGTGTTTTAGACCCTGCATAAGCACATAAGGTGGTATAAGGGCATAAGGTGGTATAAGGGCATAAGGGAAGTGAAGGGAGGGAGGACAAAGCATAGGATTTGTTGGCAGTTGATTTGTGCAGGCGGCTTTTGTTAAAAGAAAGTTCTGTTTTGGATGATCCCCATCTCTGCAGCTCATGCATCTGCTGTGGACGATCTTCTGTTGCGCTGCTGCTCTGCGGGTCTTCGTTGATGGTGGCTGCTGAGCAGATGCTGACGACTGACGAGTGCATAGATGGTCATCGGTGTTCGTGTGCTACGCTCTGAAGAGGCGTCTTTTTGTTCTGCTGTACGAGACGCCACCTGTCCTTGGAGTGGGAGAAGTGCGAGTGGCAGGGGGGGGGGCCTCAGTGGCCAGAGTAAAACAGGGCGTCTTTACAGACTGTGCGTGAAAGATGTCGTGGTGGTGGTGGTGGTGGTGGTCTTTGGTGGTAGACGACTCCAGATAGGAGGAGGGCTGAGGGGGCAGCAAATGAAGGAACTTGAAATCAAGTTCCGTTAACGATAACAATAATAATAACATCATGTCTGTCGCTGAAGAAATATTTGCTGAAAGTCAAGCAATACCGATAATTAAATAATTCTAAAAGCCAAGAGGCTAACCAAAATAGCTAGAACTAACACAGGAATATCGTCCACGGAGAGAGGGAGGTGAGAGGGTTAAACCAAATGCGGATAAGGGGAATAGGGCTTATGCCCAATGTGGAAATCTGCATCTAGATTTGATACATTGTTATTTCAGTGTAGACTGTGTCTCAGAAACCAACTTCAGTCAGACAGCAGACTGTGTGTTGAAGTCCTCTTGCTAGTGGCATACGAGTTGAAAAACAAATTTTGAAAGGATATTCTCGGTATAAGGAGACTTTTTATCTAAGATCGTGACCTGGAAGTGGACCTGATCTTGCATGTATCAATGAATTTCTTTCCGATTGAGCACTTGTGATTAAACTGGTTCCCATCGCATAGCTTTTCTGGGCGCTGAAGAAACACTGATTTTACGATTATGATTATCTTTAAACTGTAATTGTGGCTTGAAAACTGTTGAAATGAAAACACTCTAAAATAAATTTTGAGTTAGAACTCTAGAAAGCTTGAATCACTGCAGCTGAAAATAACCGAAACTGAGAATTAATAACTAAAAGCCAAAGACGGCTTTATTTTGTTATTCAGAGTCGTGAGAACTTAAACTCAAGAACCTATGAGAACCAGTTATAACTGAAGCTCATGATGTAAAAGCATAATAAGTAGAACTCTAAACTGAGTGGGTAACTGAAACTTCGCAAAACTCTGACGGATCCCGTAATCGTCGGGAACGTGCGCTAAGAACTTCTGTGAGCAGACCGAAGAAATGAATGAATGCATAAGTCAGTGAATGAATGTACGGCCTACTTCTGGCCCCACTTGGTAATCAACTGCTCCTTTACTGACATTCGTCATTTGCACTTTGTGGGTCATTTGTTTCTACTGGTTTCCATTTGATTCGCTGTTCGCCACCAGTGCCTATCGTCTTCAGTGTCTATCGTCTTCAGTGCCTATCGTCTTCAGTGTCTATCGTCTTCAGTGGCATCTGTATTCGTCCGTCGGGTTGGGTCTTGTTTCTATAAATAGACCGAAGTTCAGACGACCTGCGAACGGCCGCCTGCGTTGCTGTGCCTGAGCGCCTCGTGGGCTGCTAGGTGTGGGTAGCCAGGGCGCCTCTCGGACCGGGGCCTGCCTGCCTGCCTGGCCGAGGCTGGCGCTAGACTGCGTGGGCTCGGTTGCCTTGTACTATGGTGGTATTTGCTAGAAGACAAGCCGACGAGTTTTAAACGGCGCTGTGCTTGGAATCGTCTGTGTGTTGTTTGGCTGGAGGGTTAAATGGACTTCAACATTTCGTATTTAGGTCGATTCGGATGGACCTCGTGCCAAGGAAAGCGCTTCCTTCGCTTGTGTGTGCGGCGTAGCTATGTAGTGGTCGACAGTTCCGGGCCGGCACATGTCAGACGGACTGAAGCGGTTGTTGGTGCCCCCTGGTTGCTTTCGTTGCGTCAGTCTGCAGGTCGGTCGGTCGGTCGGCCGGCCTTGAGAAGTTGATCGATGTAGTCTGTGGTTGCTTCCTTGAAATAAATTCTTCAAGAGGAGGAGGAGGAGCAGGAGCAGGAGCAGCAAGAAGTCGAACACCTCGTAGCTCTTTGAGAAAAGCTTGTGGCCTAAGTTTCGATTACTGTTCACTGGCTCCATCTATCGGACGGACAGACGGCCGGCCATGGGTAAGCAAGGTCATTGATCAGGTTGCCTGTCGATCTCTTCTCAGATCACCCTCCGACCGACCGTCAGTGTGTTTTCCTGAACTTCTGTCTAATCATCATAGATAATTACCTCTGCATGTGTTGCTCTTATCAGTGTGTGTCTTGGTATGTTCTGTGATGTATGCCACGGCATCATACACAATTTCACTGCAAGTGACCATCAGTTGAAGCCTTGGGCATTGTTATAATGGCGCTATAGAAGTCACTGGATTAGATTGGAGTCAATAAATTCAGAAATTGCATAAGTTTCTGTGATGCATACAAGACTGTTAGAGAAAAAGTTCTGATGAAATGTGCTTCACCTGACGGACTCCTGCGTAAATGTTGGAAATAAATTGTGACTTTTTGTGACAAATTGTCTTTTCAATTTGTGTTTGGCACACATTCAGATGTTTTGCAAGTCTGTCTACTGTCTGACTGTGTGTATGTCAATGTTGTTTGGAGCTGCTAAGTTGAGTTTTTCTTTAGCATTCTTCTGTGCATAACTGAAGCTTGCATGATTTGTGAATTTATGGACACTGACAAAAGTACTTTGAAAACATTTGTGTTACTCTGTTTCGTACTGATTACTCACGAATTACTGGAGCAGTTTTTCTCACAATCTTGGGTGACCGTGTTGTTTGCAAGTTAGCGGCCACAAGGGGGACTGTTTCCACAGAACTGCCTTCGTGTGGCTTAGTTTTCCCTCTGAAAGTAGTTGCTCAAAAGAGTTGCATCTGTGAGAGTGTCAGCAAAGTAATTTTCTCCCAGTTGCATTGGTCATTTCCGGCCAGTGTTGTTTGTGTTTCTCAGATGTTACTTGATGTTTAGGTTTGTGTTGTTTAATTTAGGCAACAAGAAGAAGAATCGCAAGAAAAACAAAGATCTGAATACAAAAGGGAAAGTTCTTCAGGGCAGCGACATGGATGCATTCATTGATGAGGTTAGATGGGAGGCATTTAGCGGTTCTAGTTTTTATCAGTCATCATCTGTTGTTGCTAAGCCAGGGAAAAATCTGTGTTGCTCTTTGGGTTTCAATAGAGATTTTGTATTTGTGTCAAAAGTAAGGAGACTAAAAACAAAAGTTTACAGCAAACTGGTCGTTGTCTTGAATTGTAGGCTTCAAAACCTGAAGGTCAGAAGGCAAAGTTGATTGCTGTCAAGTCAGTTGTCAGCAAAAGCGCTGACACAGCTGGGCCTGAAGTTGTTCTGGAGCCAGAGATGTCAACACAGAATGTCGCTGAGGATACACAAGACAAAGCTACACCTGAGAACAGAATGCCATCGTCACCTGCAGGGTCAGATGGTGTTGCAGATAGTGCCGCTGTCGCTGACAGCACTGTTGTTTCTGACAACATTGTTGTTTCTGACAACGCTGTTGTTTCTGACAATGCTGTTGTTTCTGACAATGCTGTCATTTCTGACAACGCTGTTGTTTCTGACAGCTGTGCTGCTGGCACTAACAGTGCTGTTGTTGCTAATAGTGCTGTGATAGAGAAGACTTCATCACCAGAAGCAGAGAAGACGTCTGTCGAAAGTACAGTCTCTGGTGATGGAAGTGCATCTGGCAAAGTATCGTCTGAAGTCAGTGATGCTACTGTGGAAGATACTTGCCCTGCTTCGGCAGCTGATGGTGATGGTTTGTCCTCAGACAAGGAGGTGACCAGCGAGCAACGGCCATTGGACGGTGATGCTTCAGAGAAGACAGCTGCAGCAGCAGGGTTTGGCTGTGATGATGTGAAGACATTCCAGGCTGATCTGGCCAATGACGAAAGCAAGGAAGATGGAAATGCTGCTGAAGAAGCAGTTGCCAAAAATCGAGAACAAGCGGATGATGCGGAGAGTGACAACAGCGGCAGCGGGACGGAGATGGAGGCTGCTGCTGCTGTGAAACCAGCCCAAACACAACTGAAGTATACCTATTCCGAAGGTCAGTCATTACCTTTTGTGAATGACGCAGCTGCTTGTCTGAAATCTTTGCTTTCCATCTCATTATCTTCCGAGCTAGTAGGTTTATGCCAGTGGTACTGAGAGTCTGTTAATGAACATGGGTGTCCGTCATTTCAGTTATTCATAACAAGGCCTTAACTGCAATCATCATTGAGTCTCATTGTGCATTGTCTGAGGGGTGATCGATTGAATGTGTTTTGTCTGTGATGAAATTTCAGACCAGTGGTCTCCGTTAAATCCAGAAGGGAAAAAGCAGTATGACCGCAACTTCATGCTTCAGCTGCAGTTTGCAAATCCATCAATAATTAAGCCAACTGGTTTGCCTCAACTGCCAGACATCATACTGAACGAGGTGAGAGTTTGGAAATGTCATCATCTTGGTCCAGTGGGTTCAGGGGTAATGTAGCCTTTCATCTGCTCTTTCAATACAGTTGGAAAGAACTTGGAGCTGTCGAGTTTATTTAGACGTTTAGCAATGGGGTGAGGGATTTCTGCATTAGGTACTGACGGACTTTTAAGAGTTTTTTCTTGTATTTCACCCACACAGTTTGGTTTTCCACTGTTGATCAATTTCTTCCATTATAACTAGCATGACATTCATTGTTAAGCTGGACGCTTTTGTGATTTATGACGAATTCCAAGAGTGAATGTTTTAAATTGATTTTGCAGCCTAGAGTAAAAGAAGATTTTGCTAGACAGTTGAGCATAGATCCAATGTCACCTGTGGATTTCACTCCTGGTTTCATCAAGCAGTCTTTGGGGGGAGGAGGAGGGGGCGGTGGTGGAAACCGGGGACCGCCCCGACGCGGCGGAGGCGGTGGTGGCATGAAGCGGGTAAATGACCAGCAGCAGCAGCAGCAGCAACAGAGGAAAGTTATTACATTGGAACACAACATCACTCTACATACGACGCAGAATGCTTGGAAGCCTGTCGCTACGAAAGCCAAGGAAACAGAAGTAACTACTGAGGAGGTGAGTTGACCTCTTTCTGTCTGACAAGCGGAAACGGTCTATTCACCGGCCGTCTGATTGAACTGCATTTGAACCTCGGCCAGGTTATGTCCATTGCAAGCACGAAAAACATTGAAACTGGATCATCATCTGTTATGATTTAACAAGAATTGCTTTTCTGTCTGCAGTCTACCAGCTTACAGGTTTTTCTGTAAAGAAGGTCTTTACGTAGAAGAGCTTCAAGATATGGTTGCAGGCCCTTGTTGATTGCAATCTTGAATAGAAAGGGCAGCAGTTGAAGCATTATCTTGTCTAGTGTGAATTTGTTCTGTAGGATGTTTACAAGAAAATCCGCGGCATTCTGAATAAGTTGACGCCTCAGAAGTTCACAACTTTGATCCAGAAGGTTCAGGATCTGCCAATTAGCACTGAAGAAAGACTCGCAGGATGCATCAACATCATTTTCGAAAAGGTATTCTTTGTCGATTTGGTGCATGTAGAATTAGATGTTCAAATACTGGATGTACATTTTAAAGTGCTGAGAGTTACTCTTGAAGTTTAGCAGTACAACTGACTCATGAACGTAGCAACTACTGGCCGGTTGATCTGCCTGTGATCAAGGTGGCTGCTCCTTTTTCATTTCATTTGATTGAAACTTTGACAAACATTTGGTACACATGCTTGTTAAAATGTGTTCTGATTTAGGTCAAACTTTATCAGGTTGATTAAGTGTGAAAAGACTTCGTCTCTTACTGCTCGATGGTTGTGACTTTCACAAAACATTTTAATTTCTAGCCCTAACACTCAAATCAGATCATAATCAAGTCAGGTGACAGCTTCGTTGCTGACAGCGTAATGAATGCTGTACACAGCAGAATGTAATTCTTCTTCTTCTGTTGCAGGCAATCAGTGAGCCAAACTTTTCTGTTGCCTACGCCAACATGGCCAAGTGTCTGATCAATGTAAGTTCTTTCACGTTGCTCTCGATTATTTGACTATGAAGTTTGTCTCCACTACATGTTTATTTGATTCTCAGCAGTCGTTCACTGTGTTTACAAACAAAGTCAGATGCGCAGGCAAGGCTACTAAAGGTCAGCGTAATATGACCAATGGTTTTCTGGCCTTTACAGGCAGGTAGACGTTGGAGAAACTGTACATATAAATTGCCTAAGTTACACTTGGTAGTGCATTGCAAAAGTAACCTGTCAGGTTGAACTTGATGTGCTTTGAAATAATTCCTTAAACTGACGTTAGAATTGGTTGTTATTTGTGTTGTCAGATAACTGTTCCTCTTGAAGCTGATCCTGATCAGTCGGTTGGTTTTCGGAAGCTGCTCCTTAACAAATGTCAGCAGGAGTTTGAGAAAGACAAGGCAGAGCAGCTGGACATCGATCATTTACAGAGCCTCATTGATGAAGCAGTTTCGGTGAGTTCCAGCTGTGATGCTTTCTTCCTTTGTCAGTTTATTTCTGTCTGTCTTGTGTCTTTTCCAGTGTCTGTCTATAAGTGCTGCCTTCCGACATCTTCTGTGCATATTTGCCTCTGTTATCAGTGTTTCTGTTTTTTGCTTTCTGTCCATCTCTCGTTGTCTGGTAAGTTCACTCGGAGTGTCTGCTCGTATCCGTTCATGAAGAAATAATCTTGTGGCCAATCAGTGCTGTGTAGCACTTAAACCTAGGAAGACCAAGTACAACACTGGCCACAGAAATCACACCAGTGCAAGTTTTGCCATCCTGTTGTATGTGAGCTCAAATGCTGTGTAGCTTCGTCTTCTTTTAACTGACTATGACTTGCGCCATTTTGTAGGAGGAAAAGCGAAAGCAACTGACAGTTCAACGTGATGAAATGATGATGAAGGCAAAGCGTCGTTCCCTTGGCAACATCAGGTAAGAGAATTTGAATGGGGAAGGAGGAGAGGAAGATTGGGTTGGTCTTTGTTAGACTTTTTGTTATATTGTTTGTCTTTCTGTGCAAGACTGTCAGCTATCTTCCAACAAGTGATTATTGATTGTTTTAATTGTTTTTTTTAACTTGCCGTTGATGCAAAGTGTTGCGTGTTGCTAGGCCCTAGCAGAAGCCGCTCTGAACTAACGTGAAGGAACATTACTAAATTTTGGTTGAGGTGAATAAGATAACCTGTAATAATCGGTTGGCTGTGACATTGACAGGTTCATAGGAGAGCTTTTCAAACTCAAAATGCTGACTGAGAAAATTATGCATGAATGTCTGAGCAAACTGCTGAGGAGCAGCAACGATGAAGACAGCTTGGAATGCCTCTGCCAGCTGCTGACGACGATTGGGCAGGACATCGACAAGAAGCAACAGTCGCAGGTAACGGCAGCAGCAGCAGCAGCCTCTTAAGCTGCTGCGTTGATGTATTGGTTGGATCATGTGTTGTTAGATGAGTTGTAAGAAGGAATGTCACTGGGGTCAGTTGGTTATGTTTGGCTGTATCTGATTGTGGAATGCTGTTATAATTTCAAGTTGTGCTTATTTCCAAGGTTGCTGCTGACATCATTTCTAACCTAACGGGATTCTAAGTAGTTAATTTTGTTCAGTGCTAAAAAGGGTTTTGAGGCTGAAAACTTCTATGTTGAAAATTTCTACGTCTGATATCACGAGGTTGTTTCTACTTTACGAACGTTTCGTTGGTGACTGTAACTGTTGCGATCTTTCTTCTGTAGTTGATATTGAGTTGTTCGAAAAGAAATGGAAATAATGAATGATTGGTTGGCTTGATTTTTGCCAGGTCCTTGTGAACAAATACTTCACAGAATTACAGGGATTGATGGACCAGAAGAAGACTTCTGCAAGAATCCGGTTTATGATTCTCGATGTCATGGATCTACGAAAGGTGGGAACCGTTCAAAGCCTAAATGCCATAATTATGCAGTTCCAGCTGTTTGTGGGTATTTGATGCCCGAAGCTATTCACGACAACAGGAATGTTCCATGGAGTGCAGTGGTTGTTGGTTTGAATGCATTCTTGGGCCACCCACAGAGTTCACAGTTGGAATTAAAGGCTTCCCACAGATTTGGATTATGGGTTGTTTTTGCAGTCTTTACAGTTGACATCATCTTAATTTAGTTTGTGTGTTTAATGTGTTGTTGAGCTGCAAAGTAGCGTCGTCTTGTGTTTTTGGTTTGTGTAGAATAAATGGATTCCGCGAAGGCAGAACAACAACCCAAAGACGATTGAACAGATTCACAAGGAGGCTGAACAGGAGGTGCAGGAGAAGCAGGTGGCCCTCCAGAAGTTCAATCAAGAACAGCGAGGCCGAAGAGGACCGCCCTGTGAGTCTGGCATTTGACCCCTGCTCTTCCTCCTCTGTAGTGCTGAAGAGGACCACGTGTGAATTAGTTTGACAAATTATGACATCGAGTTATACATGCGTGTGTTTGTTGTGGAATTGGAATTGTATCAGAATGTTTAATGCAGTGTGAATTGGAACGAGTTAACGGTCAGTCAGTGAGTGACCGTTGTGTGTGATGTGGAAGGAGAAGAATTGTATCTGGGTCTGTCTAGTGACTATGTATCTTGTTGCAGTCGTCTTCTACAGTGAACAGCGTCTTATGTTTCAGCGCGTGCTGGGCCAGTTTCCTCTGCTGGGTCACATGGAGGTGACGACGGCTGGACGGCCGTCGGCAGAGCGCCAAAGAGCATTGTTGATCCGGCCCGAATGAAGCTGACGAAGCAGCCGATGGATGAAAATGTTCAGCTGGGACCCGGTGGAAAGGGCATGAGTGCCTGGCACCGGGGGAGCAGTGGCGGTTTAAAGACTTTGTCACAGGAGGGCGATAGACCAATGCCAACGCCAAATAGGTAATTGCTTTGGTTTCATGAAGTTCTAAGAAAGGAAGCTCTGTTCTTACCGACGAAATCCAAATGGTTCATTTGAAATGAAATGTTCATTCGTAACATATATCAGGTGCCAATGTTTGTGTCTGAGAAGAATTGGCGCAGAATGAAGACCTACGTTTCTAGGAGTCAGCTTTTAGAGGTTTCTGATGTTGGCTCTTGCACAGATTTTCTGCTCTCGGTGGATTTGGATCGGAATCGATGGATGCCAGAAGTCGATCTGGAGGCCGAGGCGCTTACACTGGCCGTCTGTCCGGACCACAGGGCAGGGCACCAGTCTCCAGGCAGTCTCAGGAAAGAGCATCCAATGAAATGTCATACAGGTTTGTACCATTCATGTCATCCTGTATGGAAGTAATCAGTTTGTAGTCAGGAGCTTCTGCAGTTTAATGTAACGCAGCATGCTACAATGCCTGAAATGCAAGAAATGGAGCAGTCAGTTGTGTGAATTAACTTTCATATCAGTGGTCATCTGATGCAATTCTTTGCATCTTTGGTGTGGCTTTCAGAGGGATAGAGACAGAGAATGACAGCAGAGGGAGAGAGAGAGAGAGAGAGAGGGAGAGAGAGAGAGAAAGAGACAGAGAGATGGATAGCGATGACGAGAGCGAGATAGGGAGTAAAACGTTTAGTGCTGTGTAGTTTTGACACTTCTTAGGCATTGTATTTTCTTCTGCAGGACGTCTGGGGCCGGCCGTGCTGCGCTTTCTCCAATGGGATCCCGGAGTGCAAGTCAGGAAACAAGAAGCACAAAAGACAAGGTGTCGTCAAGAGAGCAGCAGCTCATGGCACCAAATCCAGATGATGAAAAGGAAGTTTCAGAGGCTGAGGTCGAAAAGAAGACCAAGTCACTGATGGAGGAATACTTGCATGGCCATGATATCAAGGTAAGCTGTTCTTCTTTCGTGAGTCCTTTGCACAGTGATGATGTTCAAGTTGGTCTAGCATGTAGTCTAAGGGAATCGAGCTGGTATAATTGCAAATGGTCAGATATTAGAGAGAAAGCTGGACAGATTGTTTTGTGTGCAGAATGGCTGCATTCATCATCTTTGTGTCTTGTCTCTGTAGGAGGCGGCATTATGTGTCGAAGAGTTGGGTTCAAAGTCCCTTCGGCATTTTGTCTACCATTCCCTTCTGCAGAATCTGGAGAGAACGACTCAAGCACGAAACTTCACGGGGAAGCTTCATCTCCACCTAGTCAAAACAAAGCGGATGAAAATTGACCATTATGTCGAAGGTCTTCGTTGCATCTTGGAGTTTGCAGATGAAATGGTGATTGACATTCCGCGCATTTGGGTATATCTTGGCGAGCTCATCGGCCCCATGATTGAAGATGGTACTGTGCCGCTGACATTCCTCCGAGCGGCCTGTCACCCTCTGTTGGCCTGCGACAAAGCAGGCGTTGTTGTCAGTCAGGTGCTGCATGAAGCGTCACGTGTGCTGGTTAGTACGAATTTTCAGTTGACTCTCTCGTCAGGCATCATCAGTTAATCGCAGAAGTTTCTAAGAATTAGACGTATACATATATACATACATGCATACATACATACGTACATTTGTGTGTGTGTACTTGCGATGAAGCACTTCTTAGAAGTATTTGTTTTAGGTGTGTCTTGCTGCATGCATACATTCAGAAGAACATCCAGCACTGATAGAGTGGCAAGGCAGACTGGATATTTCTAATGAAAGCTGTTTCATTAGTACGTCATCTTTATTCGTGTAGTTTTTTAGCATTATCCTCATGGGTGACTTAGTTCTTGGTGATCCCCTCATGGGTGACTTAGTTCTTGGTGAGCCTCATGGGTGACTTAGTTCTTGATGTGAACGATGGCAGTTTCTTTTGTAGGGTCATCGTGGAGCAGCTGACCTTTGGCAAAAGTCAGGTCTCCGTTGGACGGACTTTATGAAACCAGCTTCAGTAGAATCTTTCATCAAGGATCAGGTATTCATCAGTTTTCACGTTTTGCTGCTTATTTGGGTTTTAGTCATTTTGAACCCTTTCAACATAGACTAACAGTGGGAGTGGGTAGGGTCTAGAGACTTCATAGAGACATCGACGTGGATTTGCTAATTAATCCTGGGAATTTTACTGGCCATTGAAGTGACTGTTAGGTGTATATTGGACACTGTGCAAGTCCTGGTTTTACCATCTGTGACCAGTTACCATCCTATGCTGAAGGTTGTTGTTCCATGCTGCCAAGATCCTTGTTCATTCGGTCATCCTGAAGCTCTTTCACTGTCTCCATCCTTGGAGGCCTGCGAAAATTGTAAGTAGGTTCGTGTCAGTCTTCCTCAACTGTCAGCCTGCATAAATTCTTGCATTTATTGGTTTTAATTTGAAAAAGATTGTGTCTGCAGTGTCTTATGCTCAAGACAGCTTTGGATTCTTTATCCTCGTGCCTTTTGAGGACGTCAGTCAATGTGGCCTTGAATTGGGAGACCTGGTCGACAGTCACTGAGTTTTGCTGCTCATGGGGATCAGCAGAAAGAGTGCAAGAAGCGCTGTGACAATTTCCGGTTCAACTGTTATGAACACATTTTGTTTTGTGTTGCTACAAAGGCAGAAACCAACAGAGGAATGTAAGAAAAGTGTAAAAACTAACGAAGAAGAGCATCGCTGCTCAGCAGCCCGTGGAGCTTTAAGTTGCTGTACTCCTGCAGTTGTTACTTAAAATTTAGGTTGGTCTGAAAATTTAATTTTGCAGAAACTTCAGTTTACGGAAGAGCCAGTGTCAGCAGCTTCTGGTTCCAGTCTTTCTATGGAACAGATTCAGGAACAGCTGACTGAACTTCTCGTTGACTCCAAAACAGACAAGAAGAAACTGTGTGACTGGGTTGGGGTAAGTCATTATGTTTTAACCCTTGGAATGCCATGCATTTTTATGCACTGATTTCCCCACTTTTTAGGCTTTGGTCTAAATTTTATGTTTTCCTTAGAAACTGTGCAGTCTTCTCAGCCATGGGGATACGGCTTCAGTGTAAACATGAAAATTAGTTTAAAGTGAATTTGAAAATCATCATTGTTTTTGGGCAGCCCTCAAATGATGAACCAGCCCCTTCAATGCAGTGAAATTTAGCAGGGATCTCATCTTCCCATGGTTTCTAGACATGACATCAGAACAGATGCCCTCTAGACTTGAAATGTGTTGATTCATAAATGCCCCAGACCTGACATCGGTCTGTTTCAAAATGCCCCTAGACCTGGCGTCCTTATGTTCCCAAATACCCTCAAGTTTGAACAACATTGGTCTGTTTGCAAATGCTGCTGGTACCATAACTGGCCTTGAAAGAAGAAACCAGATAACTTCTACTGATGCCCATGAGAATTAGCACAGAACTATTTGTCAGATGCCGCTAGATGGCACTTGTTAATATTGATGGGCCATTGATCAGAGCCTGCTATGTTCTGTTTTTCCATGAATACTCAGATATGTTCGTTCTTTAGGAGAGGTTTGATGCAGAGACATCTCAGAGCAGTTCATTTATTCGTGCCTTTACAACTTCAATCTGCTTTGGTTGTCTACAGAATTGGAAGCCAGGTCGTAAGTAACTTGAATTTCTGTTGTCTTTGCCTGAAAAGGAAATGATGTCTGATGTCAGTTGTTTAACTGTCCTTGATTTTACCGATAGTCTGTGTTTTGGTCTTTGAATGGAAACTTGTGTTTGTTCTGTTCTTGTAAGTGTTGTTGTGAAAAGGTCTTTGGCCACAAAGAGCTGCTGAATCTTAGGCAGATCTGAAGAAGGAATTATGCAGCAGATAATGGACTGGGTGCACGTTTGCTGTTTTGAAGGGTTTATTAAAATGTGCTTGCTTTTATTTTGTGTTTAGATAATAGAACCTTGTCTGCCTCAACTAACTCATTGATTTCTCTACGCTTACTGACTCTAGTTAGAAACGACCTTTGATTGATGCTTTGCAAGTAACCCTAACCCTTTGTGATGGCAATGCAGAAGGGTGTATGAGTTAGTCTAGTGGTTAGCATGCTGGCCTGTCAACCTGGAGGCAGGGAATTCAAAACCCCAACAGGGATGAAAGATGTTTTGAGATATCTGCTTCACTTGTGTCCCTAGCAAAGGTGGCTAAAGAATCTGTACCCTGATTGTACACCCTCACTAATTGCATATTGCGGTTAGCTGGGGGGACTGGTCTTTTCTCAACTTCTTCTCTGCCTCCTCTGGAAGTTACCAGATTTAGATTTAGGTTCTTTGTAGAGCTTTCTGGTACAGCCTGGCCGTAAAGACTGTCTGATGTGCAGAGGTAAATTCTTTGGGTTAGGGTTATGATGACTGAGTTTGGGGATTTTCCTGTGTTGACTGGATGTTGTCTGTTTACTGACAGAGCGACCAGACAGTTCTAAAATCGATGCAGACAAGTTGAAGGAATACGCAAATGTTCTCGCCCGATACGTCAGACATGAAGTGCAACTTCAACTGCAGGCACTTTATGCTGTGCAGTCTTTCGTCCATAAGTTGGAACATCCGCCAGGTCAGTACTCTGTTTAGAAACAGAGGTTAGGAAGCTCTTTCGTCCATAAGTTGGAACATCTGCCGGGTCAGTACTCTGTTTAGAAACAGAGGTTAGGAAGCTCTTTCGTCCATAAGTTGGAATATCCGCCAGGTCAGTACTCTGTTTAGAAACAGAGGTTAGGAAGCTCTTTCGTCCATAAGTTGGAACATCCGCCAGGTCAGTACTCTGTTTAGAAACAGAGGTTAGGAAGCTCTTTCGTCCATATGTTGGAACATCCGCCAGGTCAGTACTCTGTTTAGAAACAGAGGTTAGGAAGCTCTTTCGTCCATATGTTGGAACATCCGCCAGGTCAGTACTCTGTTTAGAAACAGAGGTTAGGAAGCTCTTTCGTCCATAAGTTGGAACATCCGCCAGGTCAGTACTCTGTTTAGAAACAGAGGTTAGGAAGCTCTTTCGTCCATAAGTTGGAACATCTGCCAGGTCAGTACTCTGTTTAGAAACAGAGGTTAGGAAGCTCTTTCGTCCATATGTTGGAACATCCGCCAGGTCAGTACTCTGTTTAGAAACAGAGGTTAGGAAGAGGTTATTGCATTAAACCACACCAGCATCGACAGACTGATTCTGAAACTATCATCTTGGAAATGAGGCTGTCTTAACTAGGCTTCTGCCAAATGGCAGTTTTACTGTTGGACTGAATACAATTAATTGAGCAAACTATTTGAGCGACTACGAACACAAATAGTAGGACAAAAGTAGGACATGCTAAGAATATCTTCAATTTTTAAACGAGTAGAAACTAGAGACGAGTATTTTTAGAATATTTAGTGTAACTCACTTGCCTGCTGTCACTTAACTTTCCAGTGCTTTTAGGCTAATTTTGGGTTATGTCTTTAACTGTAACAGTAGAGAAGAAAAAATTGCCTGGATGGCTTATAGTTATGTAAATTTGCTTTCAGAAAGGCTAGAATTCTAAATTTTCACGTGAAAGGCAACTTTTCCTTTCAGGAAAATGGCTGCTGCATTACTGAACATTACACTGGTCACACTTGTTAGTAGGTTTGCCAGAAAGGGGGCTTGGGCTCCTGTCCTCGGGTTTGGGCATACTATGTGCCCATTAGTAGATGCATGGAATGTGGGGATTAAACTTCCTCTACACAACAGAAAAGCCTGGTGGGCCTAGAATGCTAGAATGCAGCTTCTCTATTCTGTTGTTGGAGTAAGATAGTTTAGCTAGTCTATTGCTTTGTTTGTGTTTTCAGGAATGCTTCTGGCAATTTGGACAGTTCTTTATGATGAAGACGTCATAACTGAAGCTGGCTTCTACAAATGGAGAAACAGTTCTGAGCCAAGCGAGGCAGCTGGGAAGGGAGTGGCCCTGACCTCTGTTACTCAGTTCTTCCACTTTATTGATGACCCAGAGAAAGAGGAGTCGGCAAAAGAAGACGACCTAGACAGCTAATTGCGACGAAACTGAAACAGCTTGCATAGAACATTTGATGATGGTGATGCAAAATGGATTTGTGTACATAGACTTTAATGCTACACCTTTATGCGAAATCCTGTTGGCATGTAACTGTGCCTAACTATGTTTTGCTGGTTTTGCCCAACCTTAAATCAAGAAAGCCTGAAGATGATTTGTGCTCTTATTAGCTTATCCACTGTACATATTTGCTTAACTGAGAAATCGTGGCTGTAGAGTTGGCTGTTGATTAAAAATGTGCAAAACCAGAAGCAAACCAGGTTGCAATATTTTTACTTCTGTACATATATGGCGAATTCTTGCGGTTAGGGTTGGAGGTTCCTCCGATCCACAAAGACTTTTATGTTGCTGACGCCTGGAATGTGTGGATTAGGCACCAGTTTCTTTTCTTGCTCAACGATTATGAATTATCAGTTAATTTTAGCATTTTATAATCTGGGCATAGCGAGACATTTGGCGTCCCTGTGTTTGTATGGCCTTCTTTCAATTCTGGCCAGAACATTTGCCATCTTAACTGGAGGACAAAGACGAAATTATTGTCCTGGGAGGAACTTAGTCTTGATTTTATTACAGCAAGAAGGAAAGTGCGTTGGGTGGTTGAGTGTTTTCAGCAGTGCGGCCATTTGGGTTCATCTGGATAGAGATCTGGATAGAGATAATCTGGCATTTGTAAAGGGTCTCAGTTAAGGTTCAGAAGGCGCCCGTCTTGCTTACCTCTAGAATTGTTGAGTCTGACGTTTTATCCTCCACTTATTTGTTTAAGTGGCAGACGTTGAGTTTAGAAACAGAAATCTGTGAAATCGTGAAATTTTGTTTCTGTTTGTGTTTGGCGTTGATGAAGCCCTACCTTGAACTTGAAGACATTTTGTTGTTTTTGAATGTAGAGGCTGCATGGAGAATGACTTATTTTGAATAATATTTTGAAGGTTGCTTTTACGAATTGTGTGCTGCGGAATCTCGTGGCTCTTGTCTGCGAGGCTGCCTGAATGATGTGCGCCAACATTGGTTGCACAGAGGCAGAGGGTGGTGACTGATGTGGGTTGGAAAGGGGCAGCCTAGGGTAATTGATGGTTTTCTAAATGAATTGGTTAGCTAACGTTAAGGAGCAACAGGTGCTTGTAATACAGCGTCTTGTACTTTTGATAGTTGCGTCTGCTCTGTCACCACTGATCTCGGATTTGTACAGCCAGTCTTGCGTTTCAAAATCATGTTTACCTTCTTTTCAAGATCGGCTCAAACTTAGCTTCTCAATTTTCCTGGGCAGAGAAAAAACAGAAATAATAAATTAATATGTAATAATTCTTGATGTATGCAGTAGTTATATGAGGATTTGTTTCTTATAAGAATTGATAGCCACAAAGAGTATCAAATGTGCAGGTGCTCTGATGCAAGTGAAGAGCATGCTTTTTAGTCCTGTGCTTTTGCCAGTTTTGACTGTGCCTTCATTTACCGACTATAGACGCTCTGTCGTAGTGGACTGATCTTCTGCATATCAACCAGACTGCGGCTTGGGTTCTCCTGTGCAAGTCACTACGGCACTTGATCCAGTAGTATGCATTGGGCTATTTATATAAGCGCCTCTGTATTGGGACACACAAATTTTGATAATCTCAAGATGCTTGACAGTCTCAAACGCTGGTTTTGATTTTCAGGTCCCAGACTCTGCTGCATGGCCATTTACTTAACAGCCGCCTATCTGATCAGTTGAAAGAAGCCTTGTTTGAGCACTGGCTGTCGAGTGGTTACATTATGACCAACATCCACAACAGTTCCTGTGTCGGGACCTTGAGAGAATGCTTCACTCACAGTCGCTCCGCACTAACAACTGATGCTCAGTCATCAGATAGTGGCACTTGATGGCTACATTTAATAATGCAGAACACATGCATTATGCACATGCATTCAGCAGTCTGTTAAGAGCACAGAAGCTTTGGTGCCCACGTTACAGAGTGACTGACGAATGGGGACGATTTGCACTGAGGCTAACTCCAAACATTCGATAGAAGTCTTTCAGCTTCTTCTTATTTTCGATTTCCCAAGCTCGTTAATCATGTATGACCTTGCAACAGATACTGAGACCAGTGTACGGCAATTTCTCCAGTGCCTACCAATAGTAGTTGACTGTTCGGTCTTTATTATCTAGGGCTGTTCAGTCTCCCTCAATTCAAAAAGCCTTAATTATAAAATTCTTCAGGACAGGGTGTTTTTACCCTCTACTGTAAATTATCCTTCAAAAATCAAATTTCATTAGAAATCTAAAACTGCTGAATTTTGACCTCAAGACTTTTACAGTGCCAAAAGAAAGCCGCATCTTGGAAACAACCAGCTTATTTGCAAGCACTCCTTCAAAACAAACCATGAAGAACTTCAAAGTAAGGTAAGGTCTGGTTCAATTCCAGGCTGAGATCCAAGGTCCGGCGGCTAGAAAACGGGGCTCTGTCCCGTTTGGAGAGCTGAACATCATCCCAGTTCACCATTTCCTGGGAAGTCGGTTGTAACTCGCCATGCCAACTGCAGTTCTACAATTCTTGGCGGCTGGGGTTCTGCCCCGGGCTCTGCTGCAGGGCCTGCCTCCCTAGGCCCTTGGTAATAAATGGGTGCTTCCCATCACCTCATCGACATGGCCTCATGCTTCTGAACCTATTGTGATTTCACTTTGTATTTTGACCACCATGGGTCAACCTTGCACAAATTTTTAAGCTTGTTGGCATTTGGGTTTGTTATCCCGTCACGAAGTACATCAAAACTGAAAACCATTTCAAAAATTTGTTCCTTCGCTACGGAAATCATTTCGGCTCAAGTCCCAGCCACAGTCTGAACAGTCTTAGATTCGCCCATGCATGTGATCAGAATTAAATTTCGAAACCTCCTGTAAGTCTAGTACTTGCAGCCCAACTTAATCGTAGGAAGACTTGAATAACTAGGCCAACAGAAGTCATTCCTGCTGGTCCCATCATAATAACAAGGCACAGGACCACACCTTAAACTGTTCCACTGAAATAACTGGAACAACTATCGATGAAATCTAACTTGTGTGCATTTGATCAACAACAGACGACCAGGAAAGTTGGTGCTAGCGTCGCTCCTGGTTCTGAAACTTTGTGCCTAGATTCTAAAACTGAATGTACTTCAGAAATAGACCTTCTAAGCAAATGAGCTGCAATTGCATCTTCAGTGCAAATAAATCTAAAAGCCAAGAAAATGCAACACCTTTCAAAATGTGATTTAAACCAACAACAGTGAAAAGGCAAAATTAACAAGTCACACATTTTACGTTGCTAGAAATACGACACAACTCGAATAAAGAACAGATCCTAACCCTTTTAGCTGATTTATTTTGCTGCTATTTATTCGGAACTAAGAGATACGACACACAGAGATAAGGTTTCAGTATTTCTTAATACTCAGTTTCAGCAACCTAGTCTAGCGTGGTAATCGATCCAGTGTTAAACTCATGAAACGGACTTCCATTTATCAAATCTTCATTCCGCATTGTCCCTAAATGCCACCAGTTCCAATTCTGAGGAGCAACTAGGTGGGCACGTACAGCTCACAAGGTTGTCCTTTCGCTTCTGGCAGCCAACACACCTGTGAAGCTACTGTGGCAAAACGTTCAGGCAGGTGGCAACCAGAATTTATCTTGTGACTATCGACGATTCCTATAAACACTGATTCTATGCAGCCAGTCAGTACTTTACTAAATGCGCCTGAGTGCATTTTGTTAAAGGAAGGCTGGCCAAGAGACAACTTAGTCTCATCCAATTGCAGCAAATGTTGCAAGTTAAAAGATGCAGTGTACACATTGGTTGGGGCAGCGAACTAAACACATCACATAACAAAAGTCGATTTTGGTTTCAGAAGGCAGACTTACTTCATCTATGCATCTGTTACATCTTCTACAGAGTCAGACAAATGACCTTAACCCTCTATAAAGCACTAAATTGATGACCCTAACCTTAACCCTAACCCTCTATAAAGCACTAAATTGATGGCCTTGACCTTAACCCTAACCCTCTATAAAGCACTGAATTGATGACCTTAACCCTAACCCTCTATAAAGCACTAAATTGATGACCTTGACCTTAACCCTAACCCTCTATAAAGCACTGAACTGATGGCCTTAACCCTAACCCTCTATAAAGCACAGAATTGCACAGAGTAGTTTACTGCTGTCGTGATGGCTTCCATCTTGTCAAAAGATACAGAAACCATCTAACCAACACACTGTGTTTCAAGAAAGAGGCTTGCAGTATACCACCAGCCAAGAGAATCCACCAAGTACTGAAATTCTCCTTGAATTATAGCATTTCGTGGAACAGTTTTGTGCTGAGACAGTTAACCATTACACGATGTAGGGTGCCTTGTTACTGCAACAGAAGTACTTAGGAAATGGAAGGGGAGCCCCAACTGAATTCCTTGGTGATGAGGGAAATAGGATTGATGCCAGCAATTGGTAAACACGAGTAACACACTCAGTTTAAATGAAAGTCAGTCCTACTATAAATATCAAGACTCCTCCTCACAGAATCAGCAATGCTGATTATAATCAGTTGATAGTAGACTCTTAACACAAGGTTCTGATGCTAGACGTAGAAGACGCGGACTTTAGAAATGCTGACCAAGAGATCTCCATCAAAGAACCTCGTTTCTATGATGACGTTGCCACTACAAACAACCAAGAGAAAACCGTTATCACAGTTTCAGTTCAGTTCATTCACTCATCCATCACCTAATCTCATTGTTGCAGCACCTGCCTCATCCTCATCAGCAGCATCGTCACCATGAAGAAGCTCTGTGTTCCTGTTCACGACTGGCTGGGTTGATTTTTGCTATCTTTTCCTCATGCAGATCTCTTTGCTCCATATTCTATTACAACTTAAGCAGATCCTTAAAGGCACAACACGAATAATATATGTCAACGTCATCGTCGTCATTGTTTTACTCTCAACGCAAAAGAATTGTCAGTTCTGACTGCAAGGCTGTTGTTATGGAAGAAAAGCTTTCTCCAACCAGCTGCCAAGAGACCTGCAGTGGGGCAGAAACACAGTCGACACAAATGCACAGAAAACAGAAAGAATTCTCACTTTAAGACGTTGGCCGGCATCATTTGACTCTCGGGAGCAGCTTCGATAATTGACTGCCACGTGTTGGTCGATGACGGAATTACAAAACCAAACTCAAAGAACCACTCTGCAAAGAAACACAATGACACCATCAAACACACACAGCCATCCGCAGTTCATTACATCAACTCAATATCCTGCTTTTTTCATCAGAAGCGTTCATTCAACCGAGTCCAGCAGACACAACAAAGTACAACAAGGTTTCTAATTTCTAATCAAATCTGTAAATGGTTCAGAATTTCTTGTCAGTTGCTAAGCACAACACTTTGCAGTAGGATCATCAGAGTCTCTGAAGTAGTTGTCATCGGCTCCATAAAAAGACGCCACTTTTTACAAAACACTAGAAGCAGTCAAGGTCAACTGCAGTTTCTGTAAAACATGCTAACTGCAAATACTCGTCACTGAGAAATAACAATTCACACTCTTATTAGAGACTGGCTCTTTTGGTCAGAACTGTTTGGATTAGGGTCAGTCAAACAATACCCCTAAACCAGTTGCAGTGGACAAGAGTTGAAGCAAACTGTCAGCTTTTAAATTCATCAGAATCTAACAATTTTCCTTCTACTGAAAAAGATTGCGATGTTTGGAAACTTCTGAAGCAGTACAGAGAAAATGTTGATACAGGGCCCACATGCAGTACATGCTTTCCAGTGCAACAGTATGGCTAGGCTAACATTTTACAAGTATTTCAGAACCAACAGAAGCATCTAAATTGTCAATACATTCCTACAGAATGTTTTAATTCAGTAAGACAGACTGATTGTTTTACCCTCGATGCATTTTCCTTTAAAGAGGACTCTCTGCTCCAATCGAAACTGCTCCATTTGTTCCTTGGAGGAGAAGTTGATTTCGCGAGATACTGCTCGACATTTGAGAATCTTTTTAGGGACTCTGGCTGTAAGTCACATTCAGAGACACCAAGGTATGTGACCACTAACTCACAGACACAGACACCGACGACGATGGTACAATTTGAATTAAACTGATATGGAAAACTACATGTCCAAAGACAGGAGTGAATGCAACAGTGACATGTAAATCCTGCAATTATAGTCATTAATTATTTGAGCAATTAGTAACTGTTCATTCAGGTTCTAGCACAAAACTTTCATCGCTTTTAACAATAACAATATTAGTATTGATAATAATATTATTGACTATTTTTTTTCTGCATATATTAAGCATCACTATATAACAACAAATAATAACTGATGGCTAACATGTCACACAACCAATCAGCGGCTGTGTAATAGTAGTAATAAGAATAATTAAAAACAATAATAATACTAATAATTCGAGGATTTTGGAGGCCATTCAACCAGGTAACACCATCTGCCTTACTCGATTTTCATCGTGTCTGGAGCCCCTGAAGACCTCACTCCAAACAATAACAAGTCTGCAGTCTTTCAACTGCTATTTAAATAATAATAATAATAATAATAATAATAATAATAATAATAATAATAATTTAAACAACAGTGGCCTACTCTTCATAACAGAGTTAGGGCCCTATCTCTCTCGTATAACCAGAGACACGAGAGAAACCAGTTATCTTTTCCAGTGCATTGCAGTCACAATTCAACGCTTCAATTCTGTTGCCTTCCACGGTACTTTTGCTCCGCCAGATCTTGACGATTTCTAGCCGTCCCAGAATCTTTTATTCTTCGGAGAATTGTTTAAATCCGGAGGGATCATATATACCTCGGGTAATAAAAAAATAATAATAATCTCTGCTGAACTCAATTCAACTAGAAACATGGATTCTTACACAGGGATCAGCAGCTGCACAATTTCTAATGGTTGTTGTAGCATAAAGTCATCAACCGCATGGCTGTCATATCAGCCGCTGGTCCCCCACATCACACAGTACACAACTACTTTAAGTGAAGTCAGAACATCTGATCATCATCGACATTTAAAATATGATGTGCACTGCAAGTTTCCCCCAGACATACTCTTCCTGGATAACAGGAAATTCCTCGGCCATACTTCCCTCCATGTGATCACGTGATTATACATCCTGACATAACATGAAGTGGAAACAACGATTAGATAAATCAAAATGTAAAAAAACACACCAAACAGCAAGTTAAAGATTTTCTGCAAGGTATGAACATAAGGACTATTTTACCTTCATGCTCAACTCCAGGTGTTGACCTACAGCAAAGAAACATATTGTCAGTTGCCAGAGAAAGAGACAACCTTTAGAAACAGAAACATCAATTCAGTAGCCTCCCTCATAAGTCATCAACATCTTTTACTGATCCCACCACAAGTGATACCTCTTAGAACAAGTGATACCTCTTAGAACAAGTGATACCTCTTAGAACAAGTGATACCTCTTAGAACAAGTGATACCTCTTACAAATGTTGTACAGTTAATGAGATGCTAAGGCAATAGTCTGCATCCATACATGAACTTAAATATGGAAATCTGAAACCTATATATAGGATTCCAATATCTGTAAAGTAGACCCATGTTTAAATCATGTTCCATGTCTTTGATGCACCTCCATCCCTTCAGTAAACTTACTACCAAGTTTTGTAGGAATAATATTGTATAAACCTGCTTATTTGTTCGTGTTATATTTGTTTATTTTAAACTGTTTTTTCTTCTCTGTATTTGCATTCAGAATATCTGGTGCAGACACACCTCCCATTCACATTTCTGTGTGACTCTGAGCAAAATACAAATTAAATAATGATAACAATTATTATTATTAATATCATTAGTATTAATATTATTAATAATTCATGGACCTTCTTGTGCCCTTGCCCCTATTCAAACAGCCTGACAAGCATTTTAAACAACCTGGTTTGTCGTTGTTAAACTCATGCAGCTTTTCCTGCCATTCAGGAACTGCCTTCCTCTCTAAATCCGCTGACAGGAGTCAATGCCTTGTGCTAACTCATCATTTCATGCTGTTGCTATTCGCAGTAACTTCTCCCTACTACTGAAACTGGATAAGCCTTAGCCAGTCCAGATGTAATAAACAGTCTCTGGACAATTTTTCTTTCCTACGGGATAACATTTACCTCAGAGAAAAAATAACAACAAGAAATCCAAACTTTAAACTTATATGATTAGCTTTATCATTATGCACACCTGAAGTAATACATCACCACTGCCACTGTAATCATCCAGATATTTCTGTCATCAACTAAATATCAATCTAGCTGTTTTTATTTTTGTAACAGGAATTACGCTGGAAGTGCAGTGGACAGTTTTATGCAATGCAGTAAGTCAGTTCTACCAACTGATGTTCACTTTCTACTGATGTGTTGCTGGTGGTTCAATGGCTGCTTTAAGAATGCGGGAAGGTACAGCTGATGGTATGGAAGGTCAGGCAAAACATAACCATTAGTGCAGAAGGTGAACGGAATTGCCAGACAATTCACGCTGGGCTGTGATTTGAAATCCTAATGGCAGGCAGAAGGAACAGCAGGACACACTAAGCATCCAATGGCCAACCTTCAACCCAACTGTTCAAGACCATCTGCTCAACAAATGCATGATTGTGTTACTATTCCTCTAACCTGTGGCTAAAATATGGCAAGCACAAGAGTTCTACAAAGGTATAGTTGCCAGAAACCATGGTGCTGGAAAATCCCAAGTGAGTCATTTGCACTGAGGTCAGAAACAGCAACTGAATGGAACATTTCAGTGAATACTCACAAGTCATCGCTGCTCTGCCACATGACTTTGCCAGAGTCTGCATCTCGTAGATTCATCCAGTTCCTTGCAGATAGTTAAGGTTTCACAATTTACTATTATCATTATCATTATTATTAGCAGTATGAAACAATTCACTGACTCTTAACTTTCCTGAAGACCATAGCTGACTGACTGACTGACTGGCTTGGATTTAAGTGTGAACTACCACAAACCAGACTAATACAGCCTATATGCTTATCAGCTGCAGCCGCCTCAGTATAACCCTTTCTGTAATTTTAGTCAACCTCATTTCTTATTATGACTACAGTCGCAAATTCTAAAGTGTTACATCAAAATGCCAATGATAGAGTACCAAGTTATTCAAAAGCCCCGTATCAAATCATAAAGGTTGTTCAGCATTCAAGTAATGGAATTTTAAAGATCCTGTTGTGTTAAAACATGGAAGGATAGAGAGAAGCAGAGAAGAAGCTGTTCAAATTGAAAGTGGAACAGTGTGGCATATATAAAATGACTTGGGGTACGGTATGCAGAGAAGTGACTTTATTCATAAATGAAAAACTTGTGGACCGACGCACGCAGAGCATCATCAATGAATTTGGACGTGAATAAATTGCAGGATTATGGCCGAGTAAATTAATTAATTAATTAAATTAATTAATGACAGGAGTGACGTAATAACATTTGGGCATTCAGGTAATCGTAATTATGAATTCGTTGAGCTCCTCTTCCAGAAAAGCTGTTCAGAGATGCTCCCAATCTAACAACACGAAACCAGGATCAAACAGAATGGCTTTTCTGCTCTTAGCGAAAACAGGCCCAGAAAATTCAATAAGCTATTGTCGTAGCTTGCCAGATAACTTATTCGAAAGAGACAGACCAATCACAGCAAAGCTTCTAAGCTGCAGTGTGGAGTTTTCAGCTGGTGGAACAACCAGGTCATCACGCACAGCAGAGTGAGGGGCCTGAGGACAAGAATGGACGATACCGCGATAAATAGCTACCTAAGGTAAGATGAAGCACACAGTTTAAGATCTTAGACTCAATCTTAAACTCAGTTCTGGCGACAGGTTAGTTAGGCCGCTAGACAGTTGGCGTGGTAAGACTTAATGAGGGCAGCAACGCATTATATTACGACAAAATGTTTACGTGAAATTCAACGATTCCTATTGAATCCAGAAGACTGGGCCTAAAATGCGTTCTAGTCCTAAGCTGCGCATCATTGGGCCGTTATGTTGAACAGATGTCTACCATGGCGATTCCGCAGAAATCGATTTTATGATAAACTGCAGATTAGCGGGCCTAAGAAATACATTTTCGTTCATGCATGACCGTTGCTCCGTAATGCGTAACCGTATAGTTGTCAAATCACCCATAAAATAGCAAAGCTATTCAATAATCAATCGTTCGAAGGATACAGCTTAAAGCCACCTAGAATTTCTTCTGCACTTGGCATTTTTATAAACGATACGAACAGCTGAGAACAACAGACGAATGGCTAGAACCTATAACAGTTTATTTGCAACGCTTAATTTCCGAAACGAAGGAAGTTAATCAGAGAAACCAGGAAACCTGTCAACAATGTTTGGAAAGTAGTGCAGCGCAATGGTTTGCCAAGAAGTAGTTCTCGGCAAATTGCAGATAATATATGTTATAAATAATTGAGTGAACACTTGATGACGTATGTCATCAGGTGTGTCGCTTCGCCGTTTAAACACGAATCGCTAGCATAGATGTTTTTATCTCTCTCCGGTGGCAAACTCAGCTGAGCGTAACTGTGTCAACAATACCGCGTCAAACCACTCAGCTCTAGGCCTTCCTCCAAGCGGTGTGGACGCCCATGTTCACAGTCATCAGGTCTTTCTCTTCGACGCTAGTCCATGTGGTCCTAGGTCGCCCGTGTTGTCTTTTTCAAGCACTTAGAGGATGTTTTGATGCAAACTTTTGCGATGATTTTCTCCAACAAAAAAAACATTTCCTTTGGACACATCAGCAATAATAAATTACTAACATCATTATGTAATGTAATCATTTAACTAATTATGTAATTTTAAGTTTTTTTGGTAACCTGCGCTAGCTGATTTGACTAAGCGCCGATAGATTGGTTGGTTCCTAGCTGACATATCTTTTGTGTGGAACTAAGAAATTTTGTCGATTTGCGTAGCATAGCATAATATAGGAAGGGTTTTAAGTGTTTCAAAAGAGATGGCTGCCTGCCAGGTTTCCTACCTGTCTGCCTGCCTGCCTGCCCCCCGGCTCTCGACCTGGAACCGAACCCTTCTACCTGTCGATTTTGTTTTGACTGAGCACCTGTGAATAAGCTGATTCCCGCGACTTAGCTTTCGTTGGGCTCTGTGGAAATCCCGAGTTTGCGATGTAATCTGTGTTAGAGCCACTGCATATAAAGCGTTTGAAAACCACGTACCGTGTGTAGTTATCGTGTAGAAATTTCTCAGCCCAGCCAGAAGCTGGGTCAAAGAGATTAGCTTATTCATCGACCGTTGTCTAGCGAGATCGCATCTGCAAGAGCCAGATTCCGTGGCCAGTTTTCACGCCAGTTAAAAATTTCCAGAGAGTTGATGCCAATGCGATGTTATGGCATGTTAATGCGATGTTGATCTGCTGTTGAAACGTAAATGGTGTTCCTCTTCTGTGATGGTTGGACTAAAATTTTAGTCTGATTTTCATTTCTTCTGTGAGCCGTTGTGCTGTCTGATTGAAAAGGGTCGGAAGGAAGATATAAATGTACACGGCTTTATACAGCGACTTTGTGGCCTCGACCCTGCTCATTTCGCAATGAATTTATGGGGTGAGATCCTTCACACCGATGTCCGTTTGAATGGGCGCCACGCCACTTAAGGTCCCCGTGTACGGACCGTGCTATGGGATTACAGCATTGTTGGTTAAAGTGCAGAAAGTGGGTTTAACCATGTGAAGAAGTTGTTTGGAGAATAGTAGCTGTTGGAACACTGATGTAGCAGCTCTTAGGAACCTAACTGAGGATTCACTGAGGAATTGCTCGCGGGTCAAAATCAGTGTTGGCGTTTAAGAAAGAATGAGAGGTTTGCATGCAGTCGAATGATGCACGTGATGCTGGAAGGAAATTTCATCCATGGAAGACGGCTAATTTCGGAGTCCGTATTCTGTTACGAATGACGAATGTAAACACGTTCTGTGCATAGCTAATCTAAAGACTTGTATAGCGTCGTTGTCATAATGCACAAAGAATCAGTCGGTGGTCGCTTCATGGGAAACTGTAGTCGAGAGTCACTGGAATCATTGGGAAAGTTTCGTTAGAACCTAGACCAGGGAAACCAGAAACCAGGCTACAGTGGAAAGCATAAAGATGACTGTTAGAGAGTTGAAAAATATGCAAGTACATGTTGTCAATGTTACGTGATGGGCTGGATATCAGCCCATCCCTGTTTTAAGCACACCTGTTAAAAGGCGTAGCACGGGCAGTCGAATAAAGGACGTCAAACACGTAACAGTCATTTTTACAATATACTTGTGTGCAAGTTCTGTTGGGTGGCAACTGAATATTTGTTTTGCCTGATGGGCGAACTGAAAGAAGTCGTCGGATTCATTTCTTCTAAGAGTTGTTGTGTTGCCTGACAGAAAGCGGTCAGAATCAAGGTAAGCAATGAACATTCGAGATACGATGCTGACAGGCACAATGAAACGAAGTTAAGCACAGTAGGATTTGAATGATGAACGATGTCGGTGGAAAAGGTGCCTTGTCGGACTGCTGCTGCTGCTGCTGCTGCTGCTGCTGTCACGTTTGCATTACTTGAGCCCTTTGTCCATGGTGCTGAGATGTGCTTATTGTAGAAGTCTTTTTGAACCTACTTGCATGGTCTTCCTTGTCATGTATAGAAACTGGAACCTCTTTTTAAAAGCAAAACAGCACATTTGCTTTTCACAAACCCTATTCATGGCGGCCGGTGTACAGTTGGGGCAAATGTCCCTCAGTAGCCGCTACTGTTGATTATATTGGGCAAACCACTCTGCCTCTGACTGTACTGTTCGGTTTTTCTTAAAGCAGATTGTGGGTTTTAGCAGACATTTAAACAGAAAGAAACCAGTCATCGCTGTGTGATTTCTGTTTATAACCTACAAGGCATGAGTGCATACATACTATTTAAATCATTGACTGACAGCTAGTCTAGGGCCTCCTCTGGTAGGCCTTCATTACATGGCACTCTATTCACGAGAGAGAGAGAGAGAGAGAGAGAGAGAGAGTGAGACAGAGAGACAGAAAGACAGAGAGTAAATCAGTTTCGTGTTTTTGTCCCATTTCCCGACTTTTTTCGTGTTTTCGACAGTTTTCTAAAGGTATTTCGACTTTGTTCATCATCATCATCATCGTCATGATCCATGGGCCAAGAGCCCGTAGGTGTCCATTGCATGCATTGTCGCTTGTCTGCACAGTTCCCGATCTTGTGCTGTTCTTATCTATGATTGTCATTGCATTGGATTTCCTTCGTCTGTTTCCTTTATGAACGGAGTATCTGCACCCATCCGTTCGACCCTTGCACTTCTCTATGAAATGAGTTCCAGGCTTGGGACTGGCTCTGATATCCTTGTGGCAACAGAGGCGGCGTTGCCGCCCACGTTAGCCAGCTGTTTCAGGGTTCCTGCTGAGCCTGTCCACCTCGCGAAGCGCCCTAGGTGGTACCTCGGCCAAGACCTTCACCACTGATGGCATAGCCTCAGCAGGCATTCCCTTACTTGGCTGTTTTCACCCCCTCACCACGTTGAAGTGTGAGTCGGACTTTGAGGGGGCTTTGTTACCCATCTCTAAAGCGTTTTTTTCGCGTTTTTGACTCTTTCTAGCGGTTTTTTGATGTTTGTGACATTTTGGTAAAGCTTTAACTGTGTTTTTTTAAACCATCTATCAAGGATTTTCGTGTTTTTGACCGCTTTAGAAAGCTTGTTTCGTGTTTTTGACCCTATTTTAGCGTTTTTTCGATGTTTTTGACCATTTCCTAAAGGTATTTCCGTGTTTGTTACCCATCTATCAAGGATTTTTCGTGTTTTTGACCGGTTCGAAATTATCCTCTCGGGCTTCGATATGACCATCTCACTTTTCGATATGACTGCGTATGAGATCGATATTACCGTCTCACACTTCGATATTACAGCCTCAGGCATCGATACGACGACATGAAACTTCGATATGACCTTCTTAGACTTCGACACGACCAGCTCAGATTTCGATATGAACACCTCAGACTTCGATAAGACCGTCTCATACTTCGACTTGACCGGGTCGGACTGCAATACGACAATTTCAGACTTCGATATGACCATATCAATCTTCGATACGACCGCGCCAGACTTCGATATTACCGTCTGAGACATCGATATGACAGCTTCAGACATCGATACGACCACCGGAGACTACGACTTGACCATTTCACACTTCGATATCATCGTCTCCTATTTCAATATGACCATCTCACACTTCGTTATCACCATCTCAGACTTCGAGTTTCCCGGACTTCGATATTACCATCTCAGCCTTCGTTCTCACCATCTCAGACTTCGTTATGACCATCTTAGGCTTCGATTTGACCATCTCAGCCTTCGACAAGACCATGTCAGACTTTGATTTGAGCACCTGACACTTCGTTATGACCACCTTAGACTTAGGCTGTACTATCAAAGTCTGAGTCGGTCATTTCGTAGTTTGAATTGCTCATAGCAAAATATGAGATGGTCAGATGGACGTCTCAGATGGTCTGATCGAAGTCCTATACGGTCATATCGAAGTGGGAGATGGTCATATCGAAGTCTGAGGCGGTCAAGTCGATGTCTGGAATGGTGATATCGAAGTCTAAGCCTCTTATAACGAGGTCTTAGATGGTCATATCGAAGTCTGAGGCGGTCATGTCGAAGTACGAGGCTGTCATATCGAATTCTGGGGTGGTCATTACGAAGTCTAAGATGGTGAGATCGAAGCTTAAGACAGTCATATCGAAGATGCTTATGTCGCAGATTGTCTAGTCGAACTCTAAGAGGGTCGTATTGAAGTCTGAAACGGTCAGTTCGAAGTCTTAGAGGTTATGTCGAAGTCTGAGGCGGTGATATCGAATCTGAGATGGTCATGTCGAAGTCTGAACTGGTGATAACGAAGTCTGAGGTGGTCATAACTAACTCCGTGGCGGTCATATCAAAGTCTGAGATGATTATATCGAAGTCTGAGATGGTTCAACTCGAACTCATTGAGGTTCATATGGAACACTGACAGGGTCATATTGAAGTCTGATATGGTCAATTCGAAGTTGAGGTGATATCGAAGTCTAAGGTGCCGTGTACCAACTTTTCCGTGCTCTTGATAACTTCACACCACTTTCTCAGCGTTTTGACGTACTATATACGAACTTCTCCGTGCTTGTGACCACTCCAAACCCCTGTTTCATCGATTTTACGTACTATATACCGATTTTACGTGCTTTTGTCCACTCCGAACCACTTTTCAGCATTTGTATGCCCTATATTCCGACTTTTCCCATGCTTTTGACTACTGCAAACCAGTTTTTCAGCGCTTTTACGTACCATGTTCCGACTTTTCCAATGTTTTGACCACTCCAGACAATTTCATAAAATGTAACTTTTTTCGTGTAGTTCTGGTGCATTTTTCGGGAAATGTCACATTTTTCGTGAAATGCCACATTTTTAGCAACATGTGATATTTCGTGAGAAAGGTTATATTTCTCAAGACATGTCACATTTCTCATGTAATGTCATATTTCTCTAAAAAAAATCACATTTCTCATGACATGTCACATTTTACGTGATGTGCCACATGTCATTTGACATGTGACATCGCATTTCAGAACACATTTCACATCACATTTAATATCTCATCCTATTTCATATAACAAATAGCATCACATTTCACGTCACGTTTCACATAATGTCACATGTCACAATACATGTCATATCACATGTCACATCATGTCATATAACCCTAACCCTAACCTCAACCCATCACGATTCATCTCACGTCACGTCATATCACAAGTCACCCCACATTTCACACACCATTTCACATAACATTTAATATCACTTCATATGTTACATCACATGCTACTTCGCATCCCTTTATGTCACATTAACATCACATTTCACACAATCTGCCTCATCACATTTCGCATCACATTTTACATCATGTTTTACATCATGTTTTACATAACATGTCACATTCCATGCCACATTGCATTTCACTTCACATTTCACATCTTATCACATGTCACTTCACATGTCATATCATATGTCACATCACATTTCACATAACATTTCACATCATATCGTATATTTCATCACATTTCACATGACATTTCAGAAATGAGAACTATTATTATAGTTTACCATAATGTATAGTATTTCACAGAGTACAGTACACCATGGAGTATACTATAGTATACCACAAAGTATAGTATGCCATATATGTGGGAAACGGTGCTGGAGGTAGCGAAGGGGTCTGTGGGGCCTCCCATGTGCAACAGAGGGACCAGACTCCGATCAAACCGCTATTTTCCATGTACTATATGAATGACTCACGAACGGACAAAAATCGCCGCGGCCATCTGATTTCCATATGTTGATCTATCTGCAACCGTAAGTCGACTGTGAGAGCGCCTCTACAACCAATAGACCGACCGACGATCGACCGACCGACCGACCGACCGACGGACAGACAGATCGAACGAACGATATATCTGCTTATAACTGATATGCATTTACACCTTCTCTTCTGCAATTGTTTTATGCTCATTATTGGCACTTCTGCGATTTAGGTGACTTTCGTGCAGTGTCAAAACCAGTTGCTATAAACTGGAAAAATTTCTAACAAAGATATCCAAGCATTCACCTGAGTGATGTCAATTACTTTCACTTTAATAATTTTTAAAACATTGAATAAACTAGTGAACCGACTTGCGATTCACCTTGCGTAGGTGAACGTTTCTATGTTTGTTTTCTAGAACTGCAATGGGATCACGGGATGCTAGCTTGCCAAGGAGGCAAAGAGCAAACAGAAGAAACTGCAGTGGATGGTTGGATTTGGCTGACGTCAAAAGTGGCCACAGACAAGGTTCCTCTTTCTTGAGACTTCTTTAGATACTCATTTTTAGAAGCTACTTTTTAAATGCTGTTCATTACTTTCTGAGATTATTATTCCTGTTATTGATATCAATGATGGTTTCAGGCTAGTTGGTAAGGTAGAAGGTGTATAGAATGACTTATGTTCTGGTTTGGTGAGAGTCGTTTTCTTTTTTGAGTGGTCTTAGGCAACCTAATGGGTGGTGAATGCAATTGTCTTCTTGGAATTGATGTAGCAGTAATTGCTGCCAATGTGAGAAAATACTGGAGAAAGTGATAAAGATGCACAGCAATGCTATGCATCTCTGAATCTAGTTTGAACCCAAGTAATGAAGCCTTTTGTGTTGCAAACGCTCTCTCTGCTTCATGGAATGCCGTGAAATACCTCAAGTCAGTAGAGAATGTCAGCTTTCGTTACATTATGAAAAGCACATGACATGCGAACGGTTAGTAAATCTGAATGTGAGGCACTTAATTTGCGGAATATGGTAACAAATTTGCTTTCTACTTGGTTTTATAAACTTCGCAGGACAGTCAAGTTGACAACACTTTTAACTATATATTTTTTATGTTGGTCATAATTTTAGTGATTTATTTTGTGAAGTTCATCGCGGTGAGTAAGAAGTTGTGTTTGTACTTGATCCGTGCACAGAAAAGCGAATACAATTGAACATTATTAGATGGTTTGCTAGAGAGAGTAATTTTCCTTTATTTTGATCTCAGTTGCATTGTTGCTTTGAACTTCACGTACATACAAACAAGTGATTCTTTCACTTGACTGATATTTAATTTCGGTACAGGTTTTTGTAGATTCTTTTTTGTTTGCAGAAACTGTAAATGGTTTTTTCTGGAAAAGTGGAGAATGTGTCCTGTCAAAAAAGGCACTGCTGCTGACCAGTTACATGGCGAGCCTCAGCGACAGGAAGTAATATGTACAAGCGAGGTTTGCTTTCTTCTACTCCATCTTCAGTTACTGTGGAAGATGAGGGTGAGTGTTTGCTGTTCTTAAATTCCAATTAGTGGCCTAGAGCAGAAAATACTTTCTCATGTTGGCGGCTGAATCGATTTACATCACGTAGATTTCACCAGAGACGTTGAGGCTCATTATAGTTGAGATTTCAGATTGAGCTGGTGGAAGTTGATTTGCGTCAGGGTTAGGATCATATCATTGGTTGATGTTAATGTTATTAGTTATGCTAGATATGGAAAGAAATAAATAAGCTGTGAACTTCTATAGTGTCGGTGTAGTGATGCTTTAGTTGATGGTTGCTGTGAAAGAAATTGTACAAGGGAAATTGCTGGGTGAATCTGGTCACAAGCGAAGAGGGGAATCGGAGAAGATGCAGGAACGGCCTACGGAGGAAATAAGTCTTGACTTGGTATCTAAAGGCCAGGACGGACGTTTGAGATAACGTTTGCGAGAAGGGAGTTCCTGATTGTAGGGTGGATGACAGAAAACACATGCATGCCACGAGCTGTTCTTGTTCTGGAATAATCAGAAGAAGGCAATAAGGGCAGCATGAAGAGAAAGTCTTGGGAGTCCACGTAGAGTGAAGAGTCGGCTGAAATGTGTATATGATTAGACGGTCTTGAAATTTATTTGCGAGACTAAGTGGAGGCTTGGTGAAGCTTTATGAAATTTTGTGCGTTAATGTAAGAGTTTTTGTATAATTAGAAATGCCAAAGTGACGCTGTACATATGCAAGAAAGCGGTTGTTAAATTGTTGTTTAGAGTATGAATAACTTTTGAATAGGCTTTTATAGTAACTAAGTTACATTCACGACATTTCAGTCGTATTGACGTTGACCCTAATCATATTCACATTCGAATGATACATTTCAGTCGTATTGACGTTGACCCTAATCATATTCACATTCGAATGAGAATCAGCTGGAGATTGGTACTTATGCTAAGATTGAGATTCCTAATCATATTCACATTCGAATGAGAATCAGCTGCGATTCGTACTTATATTAAGATTGAGATTCCTAATCATATTCACATTCGAATGAGAATCAGCTGGAGATTAGTACTTATATTAAGATTGAGATTCCTAATCATATTTATTTTAGAATTTGAATCCATTAGAGATTCAAGTTCAGATCTGGTTGACAAGCGCATTAAGTTGAGATGGATATTGATTCCAATGAATCTGTGTAACTGACATTAAATTTCGGATTCATACAAAGTTAATTCTGTCATAAAGGTCCACACAACTTCATTGAAGTCAATATCAAGCGAAGTAGTAGAAATACTGTAGCTCCTGCAAAACCCACAGCTGTATCTAATCGAATTTCTTGTTCTATTTACATTCTCATTGAAATTCATATTCATATGCGATTAGTACGAGTTGGGGAATCGTTAGTGTTTATGTTAAGATTTGTGTTGATATGCGCATCTAATTGAGATTGAGGTATGCTATTTAATTGGTAACTATGTTCTAAGTATCAGGTAACAACACTCCTGAAGTTCGGTGTACGCGAGGGACGCTAATTCAGGAGACGATCTACGCCTTGAGCGTCCCCGAACATCCTGTAGGTGTTTCTCGTAATGTATTAAATACTCGTGGACGCTATTTCCGAACATTAACACAAAATGAAGAAATTTATAATGTGATATGTTATAATTTATTAGACGATACTATATACTATACTACGGTGTATTGTATGAATATATTTCTGAATGGGATTTTGAATACGATTCAGCAATTTCATTTCAACGCAAACACTATACTGTAGGGTTATAATATGATGAAAATACTTGTAGTGGTAATTACTAATATGTAGGAATGCTTTCGCGCAACTACCGGTGGCAGCCTTTGCAAACGTAGAGTTTTTTAGGAGATTGTATCTTGAATCATAATCTGACTTCTGATGGCTCTACAAAACCAACAGTGTAGTGTGACAGCATTGTTTTTCTGTTCAGTTGGAGGTTTCGTTTTTGCTTGTGCTTGGCTTTTGTTTTCTTATATGTCGTAGAAATGGTATTATCCTTTCAAATTTATATTGAAATTGCGTTGAAATGAAATTGCTGAATCGTATTCAAAATCCCATTCAGAAGTATATTCATATTCAGATTTGCATTGATATTTGCATTTAGTCAAGGGTAAAGGAGTATAGCAGTCAACACACATAACACTGGTAAAGTTAACCGTAGCTTGAGGAACCTAAATAACAAGTTTCTAATGAGATTTGCATTGATTTTGCGGTAATATTCGGAACTAGCGTCCCCACACGTGTGAATCGTAATGGAAAAAATTCTACGGGACGCTCAAGCAGCATATAACCCAGCTATCCCATACATAATCCACAGAATATAACCCTAACCCTAACCCGTAATTGGCAACCCTAACCCTATTCTCTAACCCTAGCTTCTAACCCTAACCCTATTTTGTAACCCTAACCCTACTTTCCAACCCTAACCCCACTTGCCAACCCTAACCCCATTCTCGAAGCCAAACCCCACTTTCTAACCCTAACCCTAGTTTCCAAGCCAAACCCTAGTTTCTAACCCTAGTTTCCAACACTAGTTTCCAAACCTAACCCTAGTTTCCAACCCTAACCCTAGTTTCTAACCCTAGTTTCCAAACCTAACCCTAGTTTCTAACCCTAGTTTCCAAGCCTAACCCTAGTTTCCAAACCTAACCCTAGTTTCTAACCCTAGTTTCCAAACCTAACCCTAGTTTCTAACCCTAGTTTCCAAACCTAACCCTAGTTTCCAACACTAACCCTAGTTTCTAACCCTAGTTTCCAAACCTAACCCTAGTTTCTAACCCTAGTTTCCAAGCCTAACCCTAGTTTCCAAACCTAACCCTAGTTTCTAACCCTAGTTTCCAAACCTAACCCTAGTTTCTAACCCTAGTTTCCAAACCTAACCCTAGTTTCCAACACTAACCCTAGTTTCTAACCCCAGTTTCCAAACCTAACCCTAGTTTCTAACCCTAGTTTCCAAACCTAACCCTAGTTTCCAACACTAGTTTCCAAACCTAACCGTAGTTTCCAAACCTAGCCCTAGTTTGTAACCCTAGTTTCCAAACCTAACCCCAGTTTCTAACCCTAACCCCATTCTCGAAGCCTAACCCTAGTTTCCAACCCTAACTCGTGATTCAAACCCAAACTCTTGCTTCTAACCCCAACCATTCCTTCTAACCCCAACCCTTCTTTCTAACCCTAACCCCATTTACTAACCCCAACCCCATTTTCTAACCCCAACCCCATTTTCTAACCCCAACCCCATTTACTAACCCCAACACCATTTACTAACCCCAACAACACTTACTAACCCCGTAAGGGTTAGGGTTAGGGTTAGGGTTAGGGTTAGGGTTAGGGTTAGGGTTAGGGTTAGGGTTAGGGTTAGGGTTAGGGTTAGGGTTAGGGTTAGGGTTAGGGTTAGGGTTAGGGTTAGGGTTAGGGTTAGGGTTAGGGTTAGGGTTAGGGTTAGGGTTAGGGTTAGGGTTAGGGTTAGGGTTAGGGTTAGGGTTAGGGTTAGGGTTAGGGTTAGGGTTAGGGTTAGGGTTAGGGTTAGGGTTAGGGTTAGGGTTAGGGTTAGGGTTAGGGTTAGGGTTAGGGTTAGGGTTAGGGTTAGGGTTAGGGTTAGGGTTAGGGTTAGGGTTAGGGTTAGGGTTAGGGTTTAGGGTTAGGGTTAGGGTTAGGGTTAGGGTTAGGGTTAGGGTTAGGGTTAGGGTTAGGGTTAGGGTTAGGGTTAGGGTTAGGGTTAGGGTTAGGGTTAGGGTTAGGGTTAGGGTTAGGGTTAGGGTTAGGGTTAGGGTTAGGGTTAGGGTTAGGGTTAGGGTTAGGGTTAGGGTTAGGGTTAGGGTTAGGGTTAGGGTTAGGGTTAGGGTTAGGGTTAGGGTTAGGGTTAGGGTTAGGGTTAGGGTTAGGGTTAGGGTTAGGGTTAGGGTTAGGGTTAGGGTTAGGGTTAGGGTTAGGGTTAGGGTTAGGGTTAGGGT